>JAPYZA010006108.1:0-28623 GCA_030522685.1 Eupelmus azureus | reverse complement strand
TTAGTTCGTCATAGAGGGCTTTTTATAGAGAGATTAGAATGTAATTCTCTCTATCAGTAGTAAGTAGTAACAGTCTTACTGAAAGTAGTAACAGACGAAATATGACATCTTTTTCAGTAGTAATAGACAATCATTCAGACCGATTAGATATTTAACTACTTAAAATAAAGACAAAGAAAATATTTTAGTTGAGTACTATAAAATATACACGAATCAAAGGAAATATCATTTAGAATCGTTTAGATATGTCTATATAATATAATGTAGTAAATTATTTTAAACTATTCTACCGTCTATCGCTATTATGTAGTAAATTATTTTAAACTATTCTACCGTCTATCGCTATTACAGATTAATATGTAATTTAAGATCTTTTTATTCCTTAAATGGTATACATTTTCAAATTATCCAAAAATTGAATGAAGTTTTAGTTTTCCAAAAACTAAACAAAGTTTACTTTCCATCCTTAGTATCCAATACAAATCATCTACCAAAGCGTATAAACAATTATAAAAAAAAAACCATATCAACAAACTTTAAAATATTTACCGACAAATCCCGCAAAAACTTACTCACCAACAAACAAGATGTCGCTGAGAGCTCGCATTTACACCGATCGATAATTTATTCCACGAAAAAAGCCCGCCCGTCTTCGAGGAACTCTCTCCTTCCTCCGTCAAATCCAGTAGAACCAGTTTTTGCCTTAACTTAATCATTCTCCCTCGCATCGATCCCAGAGCCGGCTCCATACCTCGAAAACCCAAGAGCGCATTAAATCACACTTGCCGTCCATCCTCTGAACGTATGTATATACATCACGCACGCGCAGAGCGCTAACTACGCTTCTTCTTTTTCAAATTCCCGTTCGAAAATGCGGTACCGTCAGAAAACTTCGTTTTTGTCGATGTATGTAAATACCAACCGCTGGTTTTTCATCTAAGAGTAGAGGAAAAAGCGGAGGATTGGAGTGTAGACCCGCATCTGTAATGTCGCGGGCGTTTAAAGGAAAAAGCACGTCACGCGAGTGTAATAAAATGTTTTCTTATCGTGGAGATTGTGGAGGATGAGGAAACCGGGCGCCGGCGGGGGCGGACTACCCGAAGGTTTATTATGAACGGCTATCTTGGTGTAGTTGGGGAGTAGTTTGTGGAAATTATTGTTTTAGATTTGTTTGGTAGATTTTTTAACAATTTTCTTTTTTGCTTTGATAAATTTAAAATCGCTTATTTAATCATCATAAATCAATAATAAAAAAGTATGATATTTCCAATGCTGCGCAATGAGATTTTATACTAGCACAGAATCGTAGTATAGAAAAACAATAAATCTTACCCTACCGAACAATTGCATTCGCTGATCTAATACTTAAACCTATAGTCATTCTATACTACCTTAAAATATTAAAAAAATTAAAGCACTTTCAACCCATTACATCATCAAGTCAAAACACTCACAACCAACAACCCCTAAAAACGTCCACACACCCCCGCCTCAAAAAACATCCATACCTCCCCATATCAACTTTCAAATCCATCCGCGACAAGCGCGGATCTTCTGCTAATCGAATGACGCACATACATATCCCCCTCAGCAGGCCCCTCACACACATAAAAGCCAGACATCAAGCGGCTATATAGCATCAAAGACAGCAGCGCGCCAGGAGCATGCGCAAGCGTAGAGAATTGTATATCGTGCCGCGCTACGGCAGCCAGCTCGCCAGTCCCGAAGCCGAGCTCGCACGGTGAACGTCGCTTATACTTACACAGCTGCGCGAGCCTCCGTGTAAACATATATACGCACTGTCCTCTCTCTCTCTCTCGGCGAGCGAGCCACAGTCGAGCCGCGAGCCACACACGTGCGGCGCGGCTGCTGCTGCTCCTGCTGATATATCAGCTAGACACGGAGGCAAGACAGGATCACCGGCAGCGGATCCAGCGCTCTGCGCTCCCGAGACGTCGACAGCTATAGCACAGGGCCTGTCCTGGTAACTAACCTCTTGCTGATTTTGTACAGAGTTCTACCCCTGCACGCGCGCTGTGAGTACGTTCGCCTAGATTTACGGGATGCTTGTCTCTTTATTATACGTTTTCGGTGAAGAATTTTTCTTATGCAATTCGGGCGTGCTCGATTGGTTTATGGTTATTGTTTAGAAAGTTGCTTCAAAGTCGGCCGATACGCCCGCTGCCTGTGTTCGAATAGCGAATTCGAAAATTCAAAAATCGAATCTTAAACAGCCACGCGACTCCCGGCGCTTTCTAATCTCCCCAAGCTTTTTTCATTCATTTTTATTAGAAACTTACAGCTCCGCAGGCGTAAGCAATAAATATCGACGCTGACGCCTGCCCCTTCCGCGTGCGCGCCTATATGTATATTGTCTGCTCTTACTCCTTTCTACAGTCGTGCAAATATGCGAGTGGAGCTGTGTATACACGTATACAACGTCGAGCCCCGCGTCATACACAACTCCGCGGAGGCTCGCTGATAAAACACACGGACATACATATACCGCCCCTTTAAATGGTTATACAGTTACTACTGCGCGTGCGCAGAGCCGGCGTTTTTCATTGGGGGAACGCTTCGGGGTCGACGGACGTTTTCACCTGTACGCGAGCCGTGTCTGTTTACTTTATGCTAATGAGTGCGCTTAGCTGGTCTGGATTCTTTGAACGCCGGGTTGGGAGTACGATTGTTGTGCGATGGAAAGTTTTGGGATACTTGGATCGGTCGATGAACGGTGGAGTTTTATTAATAGGCTGATTTTCCTTAAAATTCGGACGGTTTTTTGTGGATGAGTTGCGAGTGTGCGGACGGTTCGTTGCGCTGAATGTTGGGTAAATATAGTTTTTATATTTTGGTGGATTTTAGAGAGGTGGGGATTGATTAGTATTTGTTTTATCATTATTTTTTTAATGAAAAAAAGTGTGGTTTGGTAATAATTTAACGGCACTTTCCGTTGTGGTTCTGTATTTGCAAATCTTTGCACTTCTTAATCTTTAAAGCTGCACGCGTACAACTGCTACTACCCTGGAATTTCCGAATGAGAACAGCGTGCATAAAAAATTGTAATAATCAGTGCTCCATATACGGACTGCAGACGTTATTTAATGTCTTACAATAACTCATACGATAATAATGAATGTTATGAAATTTTCAGTTGCTCTTGATCAACACTTATATGAAGTAATTCTCAAAATGATTTTTTGCGATTAATTCACAGGGGGTACGCTTATTTATTTATTAAATTTATGCATACGCTTTAAAAAAAAATTATAAAACATCATTACGAATCATATTAAAGCCGTAATACATATTTAAAATTCTAATAACACATTGTACTCTTCAAAAGCTTGCCGAATCTCTATGAAAATAACGAGGAGATCACAATTCGCAGCTCGATCGTCATTATCATATCTAACAAAACATTAAACACTCTTCCAACATCGCCTTATTTTTTACAATCTTCATAATACATTTCGCTTCCAAAGCAAAGTTACACACGTACACACACACAACAATACGTGTTTATACAACTCTCGCTCTGTTTATTTTCCCCAATTCAGAGCAAAGGGGTGATTATTATACACACTTTCCGCGTCTCCAGATACGCCGAACTCCTGATAAAATTTACGCAATCCACGCGGAGTATTATCATTTTTTATTTTTTAACACTTCCCCAGCCTTTCTGCACTCCGACTAGAGAGAGAGAGAGACAAAAATGATAAGCGGCCACAAGTGATCTAGTGGCGTGAAAGGAATGGGGCAACGGAATTTTGAAATCGTTGCGCAACACACGGCGCAGCCGGCGGTCCCTCATTAATTCGTCATTTCCAAATTTATGTAAAACGACATCATCCAAGTGTTGCAATCGCGATGTACAGTCAATGTCTACGCGATGCCTATTTATTAACGCTCGGTACGCTAGCTCATTGTTTACTTTACGCGCACTGATGTACGGTTCGCTGTGGTTGTGTATATACCTAAACAATAATGACAAGGTAGACGCACAATTCGAAAGTATATATACAACTGACACTTTTACGCCGGCCGAGCGGCCCTGAAATTTTTATCACGACAGGCGCCTGTCTCCGCGATCGTTCACCCATATACACACGCGCGCCGCCTTTTAATCCTGCGTCTGCGTGTATATATGCCCGCACGGGACTTTGCATATAGTGAAAGTGAATATTAGTGAGCGCGTGGTTATTTCATGTCTTTTTTTTAACCACCTGTTGCAGATCGATGAAATTGAGATTTTGACAGCGCAACGGGCCAGCAGCTGTGAAATCCACCCGCCATGGAGAGAAGGATGAACGGACAGTCACCTGTATCCGGGGCCCAGTGTCTCAACAAAAAGCCCGAGGATGTTAGGATCGGCGGTCTTGAAGGGTGAGTTTTACTATAATTTATTCAGTTTTGGGATTAATTTGGGAGGGATTATGGATTATCTGAGAGCGCGTCGAATTTGATTGTAATCAAGAGATAGATAGGTACAAATTGTTCATGAAGCAAGATAAATGTTCTGCCTGCTTTGTCATATGCCGATCGTTTTACCGAATCAGTGCGGCAGTGACCTTGAATCAGCGTTGAGTTGCTTGATAATTTTTTATTGGGAAATCTCGTTGTATACAGCCCTGCAAGAATGCTCTGATAACGAATGCAATTAAATAATTATAATAATGAGCCTTTTAAAGAGAATTACGTAGCGCCCTAAACTTTAATTATTTTCTGTTGCGTAAGCGAATTTTGCGATATGGTATCAGAATGAATTATAAGATAAATTAGCTCTAGCTTCTACTTAAGTAGTTTTATTCCTACTAAAAAAGAATTATTAAATGTAAAGTAAATAATTTAAAGTATAAGAAACATAAAGTATAACAATTATTTACTAATCACAAATATTCCCAACACTATCGCTAAAAACGTACATTAATGAATGACACACAAATCAAATGACGCTCTCACTATCTCGCAAATACCAGCAAACAACCGTAAACAAAAATGCACAACAATCGACCAACCATCCCAGCACGTGTACCGTCAAAATACATAAAAGATCGCGTGTCTCGCGCCTGAAAGAACCATTTCAATGGCAGCAGCCGCAATTGGCAGTGACACTTGGATTTCCCTGGCGCGATATCGCACGCCAGCGTCGTCTGATGGTCCTTAATCCGGCCTAATCGAGTAGACGATTTAATCTCGCTGTAGGCGCGAAGTCAGGCGAATCGCTTATCTTTCGCCTGCCACTCTCGCAATTGTCTTGCGCAGCTTGGACTATCGAAAATTAATGATAAGTGTGGTGTGATTTGGCGGACGGTTGTACTTGTATGGTTTTGAATTAGGGATTATAATGTGATAATTTAGAGGTTTGGATCTTGTTTCGAGTGTTTGAGAGAATAAGGTTGAGTAACGGGCTGTTGGAATTATGTAATGGTTGTTAAAGTGGCGAATTTTCAGAAAATACGAGAGGACTGAGTAATTTCGAATGTGATAATTTAAAGTCTTTTATATATCTAAGTTATGAGTGTTTTACAAGCGTAGATAATAAAAAGTTAAACAATGGCGTGAGTCACTGCTCTCGAGTAATTTTTCATACTCGACGACTAATAACTCATGTTTCTATCCTCGGCAACAATTTATTCTTTTTTGGTTTAAATTATTTATTCGCTTGTCAGTCAAATGAAATTGCTTATTTTGATATAATTTATTAAAAATTATTAGTTTTGCAAAGATGAGAGCTTATTAATGAAACTGGAACACGATTTGGAAGAGTATGAAAAACATCATTATTTACAAGTTAACGTTTAGTTTGACTTTTGAACCAGAATCGAGCCGTATCTTAGTTTATGTGAATTATCAAATCGAGAAATATATATCGATAAATTATAATTAGGATTGACTCAAATGTATGTGATATATGAATTAAGTATTAAATGAGAGGTCTTTAACCTCGTGAATGAAAAATATCGCAAACTCAGCTTCTGTAGTTCGTCTTTTTATTATTTGAGTTTTGTTGTTTTCATTTTGAGTCTATATACTGTTAAATAAAAATTTACTTGCACAAAAAGTAAGAAAAACTTCCTCAATGAGGAAGCAGTAGTTTAAATTTATTTTTAGAATATAACTGTTTGTTTCCTATTTTGCGTATTACTTAAGTATTTTAAAGTAAATTAGTGTATATTAAAAGTTATATTTTTATATTGTAAATATTAAAATTTTTTATGGAATCTATGCAAAATATGATTAAGAGAGTGTGCGTTAAAAGTAAATTTATATATTTGAACGCATAATTTATTATTATCTTTCTGTGGGTGGTTGTAAACGATGGAAACAAAAGATATTCAGATTGATTTATTGAATTTTTAAAGTAAATATTATCTAAATCCATTTTTATCTTTTTAAATAATAGATTACTAACTATATGTAAATAATTTTATAACTTATAACATTTATTTTCTTGATAATTTTAAGTAATCGGTATTGTGCAATGTTAATTATTATATCACGTACACAGATACATTTTTAAGAAGTATTTATTTATTTAAGTATAAAAAACTAATGAATAGATTTTTAACTGGAATTGATAAAAAATATGAATATGTTCTTATCACACAATTAATCACACTACTGATATTACTTTTGTTACACAGTACAATTTTTATGTATGAATAATTATGCAACATTAGCATAAATTACTTCCCTTCAAAGAAATACAAAGTGCAGCTTGTAATTCTCTTTATTATATACGAATGAAGCAGGAACTGATTTACATGCTCTGAAATCACGTATAGATAATTCTTATCTTAATTATCTTAATACATAAAAAAATTTTGATTTCTCCCAGATTAGATATTGAGTTTAAAATAGAAAAGACGAAAACTCGCGAAAAATTAAACAATTTGAAAATATAATCAATTAATAATTGACCAGTACATTAATTCTATATGTAATATGAAATTTCTTTTATTAATAGAATTTTATTTTCAGTGGAGCCACGCACTCTACGCTATTTGTAGTTGACGGAAGAGGCAAGAAATTATCTGAAGTTAGAGGTCCTCACACGAATCACTGGGTAATATGTCTCAAATTATTTTTAAAGCGTGACACGAAACACTTTTATTGAAGAGTTAACGAGCTGACCGCAACTGCGCCATCATTCGATCTTAACTGCACGAGCTTGCGCGAGACTGAAAAATTAGCTGATTTCCTGGTTTCTTTATTGATTTTAGAATATTAGTATTGTCGAATAAATTATATTAGTTCAATTTTAATTTACAATGAGACTTTTTTAAGTATGAAATAATTTTCGCATTCTTTTAATTCTAAATAATAATTGTTGTTGTATAGTGTCTAGACTTTTAATTAATCTTGATGGTAAAATAGATCGGTTAAGGTAGATAAAAGATTATCAAAAGAATAGTAAGACTAAGAATTACTAATTAATTCTCTAATCAATTAAGATTAATATGGTTGGATTAGGAGGGAAAAATCGTACGTTTCTTAAAATAGATCAGAAATTAGTATTAAAATTATTTCAATAATTAAAAAATATTTTTAAAAAATAGTAAAATATAATTAAGACAACATGATCAATCTCATTTTTACCTAGATTTTTTGTTTTGGAAAAATATATTTATTGTAAATTGTAATTTTTCGTTAAAACTACAACTTACTCGAAAGATCTTTTAACAATAAGATGGATTTTTACCTTGCCTTAATATTTTTACCTTAAGAACGATTTTTTTTATATCTATTAATTACTTATAAAGAAAACAAAATTTATTTAAATCTTTTTAAAGTTTATATTTCATATTTTTGTACAACAACGTTTCTTTAACGTAAAATATTCGAAACAGGGTTACTATTCTTCTTTAATCAAACTCCTTAATACACTCTTTAAACGAATGATTTTTTCCTATCCAAATTGATATGCTCCAGATAATGAAATTCAATCAATTTATTTCCAACAATTACCCGCCATACTCAAACAATCTTGATTCGCGTTATTTTCACAAACTACATATTCATTTCCTTATCAAAATTCCAGATAATTAAAACCGAAAGCAAAAATTCTATCGAACTAAAATTTATCAACAAAAATTCTTTACCATTATCTAAGTCATCGACATTGCATACTCACTACTTTACAGCTAAAATACCGCAACCGTGCCAATCAATCGCGGCATTTCAACTATAAAACATTGACTATCAATAAGCCTCACTAATTTAAATTTAAACCTCACTCAAAAATCCGCCAACAAATCTCCATTGTCCAGCCAACAACGCGACGAAAAATTCAACGCGCGCGAAAAGGGACACGATTGGCATTCGAGGGCAGCCTCTCTTCATCCCCCCCTTCGTTTAAAGCCCAGCCTGTCGCCGAGAGCGAAAATCCGCTATTACGCGTGTACGTGCCGTTAACTGCACTTTATTATGAGCGCGCGATGCTGCCGGCGGTTCCCTTTCCTCTCTCTTATACTCTCTTTGTCGCTCGCTCGCTCTTTTTCATCTCGCTCGCTCCGGCTATTGCGTAAGCCCTCGCGAGGAGCGCACAATTGGAGTCGATGCGGTCAGATCTATCCAATCAATATAATGACGACGCGACGCGAGGCGCACACCAGCCTTCGCTCGTTTTTAACGGCCGCAGCATCATAAGCGCGATCTCGGAGCTGCGTGTGCGAGCTTGCGTATACGCTTTGCGATTTATGGTTTAATGACGGATGGTTTTCTGTTGACAGGCACTCGGCATGGAGGAGACGGCGGCCAGGATCAACGACATGATCATCAGGTCCAAGGCGGAACTCAAAATTCCGGAGACGGTGCCTTATGATATTGTGGTGAGTTGAGAGCGGGAGGAGTTTATTAGGTTTTGGTGCAGTTTTTCTTGTGACTTGGCACATTTGTAGGAGGATGAAATTTTTGTCAGTAGGGGACGAGAATACTGTGATATGTAAGCGATTTCAATTATTAACAGTGACTGGCACCTGTCGCCGCTTTTACTTTGCATGGCGGATTATCATAGATACTTTTATCGCTGATAACCGCTGTGTATCGATCAGTTTTGACGGGTTAATCTTAATTTGAATCTGCCGTTGGAGCGTTGAGACTCTGCAAACCAAAAAATTTCCTCCTGCCGCTGAAAATAGCATTCCGGAAGGATTTAAAAATTTCCCTGCGGAAAGCTTGTATCAATTCATCCGATTGTCCTTGCGCAGGTGGCCATAATTCACCTCTGAGCTCGCGCCTGCGAAGCCGCCGAGCTATTTATCATGCCGATGGAAATAATGTAATCATCCGTCTTTTCCATCTCTGAAATTTCCGAGCAGAGCTCGGTGGTGCACTTTCAATCAAAGCTCGCCGCGATTAAAGTGCTTCGCTTGCACAATGAAAGGATTCCACTTTCCTAAATCGATATTCGCGTATATTCACTGTGAGAGCTAGACGAACGGTACTTAGTTTTAACTCTTTTGTTGCAGCCCTTGAGTTTGGATGAGTGTACGCGTATGTTTTTTAAACTTTCGTCTTGTATTTGACGATAAAGATAAAAATTTTCTGCGACTTCGGGCGAGAGTTTGACGAACAGCATTTAAATATAACTCTTTTATTGCAGCCTTTGAGTTTTGATGAGTGTACGCGATTGTTTTTTTAACTTTTGTCTTGTATTTAACTATAAAGATAAAAATTTTCTGCGAATCCGGGTGTATAGTGCTGGTGTGTAAATCACTCTTTTCATGCTGTTATTCATTTACAATGGAAACAAGATGTAAATTCTGTTTTAACTTTTCGCTATCAGAATAGAATCGTGGAACGAGATGTTAATATCGCTCTACCTCATTACATAGCACAGTTTACCTCAAAATTAACATCAGATTAGATCCTCAATCAAATAATTCGAACCTTCGAACTAAAAAAAAAAGCCAACATGCATTATAAAACTTTTAGCAATAAACGTTCATAAAGCGCGGATTAATTTAACGCACTATTGTTAACGATTGCGCAGCGCGCGCCTTAACGAGCCGCGCATGCAACAAAGCAATTGTGAAATAAATTTACGAAGAAAATTCCCGGAGAATCGCGATGCGCGCACACACCTCCTTCGGCAATTGGTATTAAAGCGCCATAAATCATCATTTCCTACTTGGCGTTCGGCTCTCCTGAAAATATCTGGACTGGCATAGACGGCGCGTGCACGTGACGTCCGATGCGAAAAGGCAGTCCTCGTCACGCGACGATGTCCCTAAAGAGTGGCTATATATGTTAAGAGGGGGTTTTAAGTCTGTCTTTTTCTCGTGGCCGGCTTAATTGGACGTGATGATGTCGTTGACGGTGTGGTTTAGATTGGGAGATTATTAACATTGCTGGTTGTCGAATTAATATTTTATCGCGTGATGATTAGGAAATTTGTTGGTTGTGTTTGGAAGGGCCAGTGGGCAAGTGGGAAAGGACGTTGTTTAGATGAGAGGAAATAGCAGAGGTGCTGTTTGTGGTTCATTAGATTGACTTAGATTTTAGAATGCTTCCGCTTGATACCACTTGCATACGGTTTAGTTGCAGTGATTTTATTGTGCTGCCACATTTATTAATGCATCCAAAAAAAGTGAGGAATAAAATTTCACTTTTTTTTACAAATTTTCTTAATATGAAATAATAAAATAATACTTTTAACTCTAGTACCCTCTCTATTCTCTTCAATAAAATTTGATTGTACTTTTCAAATAACTCAAATAATGTTCGATCTACATACCCATTAACTCTCACAAAGCGTACATGAAACCTACAGCAACAACCATAACCCAAAATCTACAACCTAGTTAAAAATCCTCCAACCTCATTCACCACCACCGTTCCAATTTCATCACCGAACCTTCACCTCGCTCCCACCCACGTCAGCCCCCCCATCCTCGCCATGTAAAACACGACCCGCATGCTCCTTAAAAGAAAAACACGCAAACCATTAACAAACATGCTTATGACGCAGGGTCTGAACTTGAGCGGCTGCGAGGAGGAGAAGAGCAACGACCAGCTGCGCGAAACGCTGCACCGGCTCTACCCCAAGGCAGCACGTGACTACAGCGTTGGCTCCGACACCCTGGGCAGCATAAGGACGGGCCTGCCCAACGGTGGTATCTGTCTCATCTCCGGCACAGGCAGCAACGCCTTGCTTATTAATCCAGATGGAAAGACGTATGGATGCGGTGGCTGGGGTTACATGATGGGTGACGGAGGAAGCGGTACGTTGGATTTATTTGTACGCTTTGAGCTGTGTGGAAGGCTGGATGCTCTCGGTCGCAGCGGAACTGGTTTTGAGTGTCCCGGTTATTTTTAGCTCTCGTGATTACTGCTGTAGTGGTTGAGGCTGGAGTGAGGGATGGCTGCGCGTGGAATATGAGTGAAGGGCGAGAGGCTGGAGAACGCTATTTTCTTTTGCAGGTTTTTTGGGTTTTGGAGGTGTGGGGAGTTTCGGGATTTTTAGAGGTTGAAGAGTTTTTTGAGATGGTTTTACGAAAGAAATGATCGAATTGACCGTGGTTTTGTGCGTTCAATGAAAATTTTATGTATTATTAAGGTTGTATGATACTCAATTTTAATTGACTGTACGAAGTCACGGCCAATTTAAACATTTTCTTCGTAAAGGACACTTTAGAGGTTTACTTTGCAGCTTTTATTAATAACGAAGAGGTTCATTTTTAACAGAGTCAATAACAGGTTCCTGTCATTAAAAAATCATAAAAAGTCCTAAAATAATAACATGAATTAATTAAAGTATGAATAATTTTATCGTTTACGTGAAAAACTTAAACCTTGTAAAAATTGTATTATAATTAATATTTGTTTATATTGAGCAAAATACTTAAGTCTTACAGTTTTAAATATCGAAATAATAATGATAATTAAAAACAATCAATTTAAAGAATTCTCAATAACCGAACAGAATTTATTAAAATTCCTGATTACGCTCCGATCGTAAACATTAAATTGCTAAGTTATTACTTGATTGACAATTCTGATGAATTCCTACAAGTTTCCGCGCGCATTTTAAAAGATGACGACTAATGAAAGAGCGCACTGGGGTAATCCGATATTCCGGCAGTACGGCGACACGACTAACCTTGGCCACTATAATTTTTTCTCTCGCGTGTCCGTGCGATCTTGTATATCATCGCAAATATTGACGCCTTATAATAGAAAACTGGTATTTGCTTTAATTCGTAATACTAAAGCCTTTTTACAAATGATTTATGAAATTAATGTAAGATAAAAATTGGTTTTGGATTCCTTTTTTAGTAATACCTACATATTTCTTTTGTAATTCCCCCGAATGAATTATCGAAAAAATTAAGTATTTGAAAAATTTGATAATATTCACAACAAAAATACAGATAGGCATCTAATTGTAATTACAGCTTGCCGGAATTATATTATTTTTTGTGGGATTATTAGCTTACGAGATAACAATAAAATGACTAACAGCCGTAACGTGAGGTCTCAGTGAAGAGAATAATAATAATAATATCTTAGATTATAAAAGATAGAAACCGGAAAGAAATACGTGTATTGTACAACAATAAAGCGATGGTATTCTCACACTAGATAATAATACTATTCTCAAGTAATATCAAGTACCGCATTCCAGTAAACTTAAGCTATTATAATCATATTTTTTATTTTAACTAAAAATCATCGAATCCCCAAAATGTTAGTCTGCCTGTAAATCAAGCAACAATAAAACCAAAACCTTCCCTAACAACCGATAACCATTCCATTATTAACAAAACCATTATCAATTACAGCATTCTGGCTGGCGCACCGCGCGTGCAGGTACGTCTTCGACGACCTGGACGGCCTGATGAGGTCGCCCAAACCGATCAGCTACGTTTGGCCGGCGATGCAGCAGTACTTCGAGGTGACGGATCAGCAGTCGATGCTGCCTCACCTTTACGCTAACTTCAACAAGTGCAAGTTCGCCATGTTCACCAAGGATCTGGCTATCGGCTGCGAACGTGGCGATCCGCTCTGTCTGCATCTGTTCCAGGAGGCCGGTGTCATGCTGGCCAAGCACGTCGACTTTTTGTTGGTGGTTAAGATTTTTTTGGGGGGGGGGGGTGGGTTATTATGATAGGGGAGGTTCGTTTTGGATTTTAGAGTTTAATATTTTAAGAAAGGGGATTTAATTACGAAGAATGATAAAGGGGATTTAATTACGAAGAATGATGTTTTTTGATATTCCGTGAAATTTGTAGTATATATTTGTAAAAATTTTCTTCAAATGCTTTGTACATAATTCTAAACGTAAGTGACAACATTCTAATACATTATATTATTCTCTATGTCTAACCATAGAAATCAATAATTATTTCATTAATAAGATGGTATACTATATATTTTTAGAAGTATATCTATATCTAATATTAAACTATATCTTTTTATCGGTTTATGGGTGATGAAAATACAGTCATAAAGCTTTATGAACAGTGAAAACATTTTTACAGTCATAAAGTTTATTTGTACAAAGTCGAGACAGTTTTATCAATAAATAAATATAAATTCCAGAATGTATAAAAATTTCCAATGTAGATTCAGCAGAATTAAAACTTATAAAGTTTACCTTTAAGAAGTTTTGAAAGACAAAAACATCTATCTAATTCAATAGTGTTTTTACATTAAAAAAAAAGAATCTGATATTTAGTAAAACTTTCAATATCATTCCCTCATTATATGCACAATATTAAATTCATTCAACTTGTAATTTAGGATCTGAAACTCGAGAACGGCGGACTGAAAGTAGTATGCGTGGGCTCGGTCTGGAAGTCCTGGCAGTACCTGAAGGACGGCTTCATCGAGGAGATCCACAGGAGTTGCGTAGTCGATGAACTATCTCTCTTGCGTCTCACAACATCAGCAGCCCTGGGCGCCTGCTATATCGCCGCCGACCAGATCAACTGCAGGACCCTGCTGAGGACGTTCGACAACAACGTCGAGAACTTTTATCATTACAAGCGCGATAATTTGCCGCCAGCGCCGACAGTCTCCTACAAGGTGTCCATCGGTGAGACGCCCAAGTGCGACAACGGCGGATACAGCAACAACGTCGAACAGAGCATCGAGATCAGATAGGACGGTGCGCGCCAGACGAGAGAGAAAGACGAGAGACCAAGTCCGTTGAGATGCTTATTATCGTATTTATAAGTATGATTAGAGAAGAATCCAACTACACACACCCTAGGCTTGCGAGCTGTCACTTTCTAAACGGGCGAGCTGGTAGTTTTTAGATTACGTGGAGCCGGGAGCAATTTCATTAACTTTAATAGACTTTTTCGAAACTGTTTCGTTCTATTTACGCACGCTGTGGTACAATCGACCGTAAATAGTAGTCGAGTAGATTGAATCAAAGTTTAAACTATTTGGATGTATATAAATGGTTATAGATATTGCCATCAAACTCTCCGATTTTCTAGAGTGGAACTGTACCGCTATGATTACACGAGTACTACTAAAATATTTTAGTTTTATCCTTATGCATTGACAGCTTATTCAATGATACATTAATTTTTTCGAATAATTTAATATATATAAAATATTAAATGTTCAAACTAAATATAAAATTAACATTTTTTGTGTTATTGTACCTTAAAGTGATCAGAAACAGCAGATTTCTTGCCAAAAATCCATTTAGAAAGTGCCTTTGCAATCTTGGATAGAACAAATAGGAAATTCGTAGTTATGTAATATGAATTTGAGAAAGTATCAGATTAATTGAAAAAGTCTGATTCGCACAAAACTCTTATATTGAGTAACGGAAAAGAAATATAAAAAGACATATTTTTATATAATATATACCTGGCGAGATTTTTTTGGTAAAGTTCTCGAAGAATGTAAGAAAAAATTATAATTTTCAGTGTTTGTTGAAATGAGTCTCTTATATTGTATTTCAGAGTTGAAAACTCTTATTAAAATTATATATATACATATATAGATACTATATAAATGTTTATTCGATTTTTTATTTGTTTTTGTTTTTAAGATACATATACATGTGTAAACAAGAAACAAATGCATTCCTATTATTCTCCTTTTTAGTTTTAAACCTAGAAAATATGTCAAAATTAACAAGTAATAACCTTAAAACTTACATTATTTGAAAAGAAATGTTCATTCTTCTCAGTCTGCTCAAAACTGCAGCAGATTGGACAATTGGAGCTATTGCCACAGTTTTAAAGTGTTTTGTTTATCTAATAATTCTCCTTCTTTCTCTGCTATTTCTTATGGTGTCAATGTCTGTAATGATAGTGTTTGTCTTAATGTTCATTGGTATTATTTTTCCTTCAACACTTGATGATGACAACAGTCGACTCCAATGAAGTTTTCCATTCTATTTAAATTTTATTAATTTAATGCATATTTTAAAGAAAATCTACGTAAAGGTATATCTACATTTGATCATAGACTTTGATTGATTCATGAAAAAAATATATTTTATTGCTCTATCACAATATTTGTGTACAATATAAGATTTAATCCACAGGCGCATCATGTCGAAGTTAAAACTCCACAAAGATATTGATTGCTAAAGAAAATGGATTAATCCAAGCGAAGTTGCAATATTTTTAGGTGAAGTATGGAGGTATGTGTGCATTCAAATCTTAACAATGATCAGATTTTTAAATTGATTTACAATAAAACTGTTAGATATTTTAAAAGCTTAAAATAATAAAGCTAATTATTAATCGTTATTGGGTTCATAATTCATGTGCCTGGGCAACTCGCATTACTAAGCGTCAGAAACGCTTTCGACTATATTAACATCTTTATAATACAATTAAACATTAGATTTACAAAATAAGCTTTTTGCTAAAAATTGGATAAGGTACATGAGTCATTTATACATATTATTTTGCAAAAAACTTTTAACGTTCAATACTTATCGCAATCACGTATAAAAAAACAATTTTATGTATTAACATTTTATATATTTCCAACAAATTAGCAATACCGACTATAAAAAAAATACCGATATATCGTAACATAAATAAAAATCTATTAATATCATCCCAGAAATAGAAACGGGATATTTTAAAATAGGGAAAAATACTAATATATGTTTTATAACATACCTTTACTAATAAAAATATATTTTTATAATAAATTTTCAGTATTTTTAAAAATACAGTTTCTATAAAATTCAAAATGTTGCTTTAGCTTCTTTAAAAGAATATCTTATTGCATTTTATAACTAGATTAATGAATAACAATACATTATTGCACTTTACATCTAACAAAATAAAAAAAGAGGATATAACAATTTTATAAACTACTATAACTTTTTAAGTTAATCTGATCTAAAAATATATTAAGTGTAAATTGACCGAAGTTTTTTATGTGAGTAAATAGAAAAAAGAAATTGGTATTTTTCCCTATCTCAATTTTTGTTACTATAGGTCTTGCAAGATGTAAAGAGAATAGAGTAATATAACAATTGTACTTCCTGTTTTGCAAAACAAGCGAATTTTTCACTATAAAAAATAGTACGTAACAAAAATTATGTCAATGTTTCAAGTCAAATATTTCTATAAGTAATGGTTCTACACTTGCTGGATTTACGTTCAAGTAGACACTCACTACTTCATCATTAAGCCTATGTAACTCTGAAATCTTTTGAATCAATTTTAGAAATGTGGATTTCGCTTCACATCCAGGATATATACTCTCTAAATATCGTCGTAGTAAATAGTAATAAGAATTCTGAAATTAAAATATTTTATTAACTGTCAATTAAAAAAAAAAATGTTTTATTAGTAATCTACATTCAATATCAAAGATAGATTCACTCACTTGTTCAAGTTTAATAACGTCGCTATGAACAACTCTTGGTCTGTCAGGAGAAAACAGCGCTATGGCACTTAAGATCAAGATAATATTTTCATCTCGCCAGCGAGGATCGAATGTCCTCAAGAATCTTGAATGTTCAGTATAAAGGTTTCCTTTAGCTTCTTTTAGTATGTCTACTTTGATTTTTGACATTTTATGTTGAGTATGTGGAATTTTCCATATTTCTTTGTCAGGATCGTAATTGATGGCTGATCTTAAAATCATCATTTCAGTACAGCCTCCTTTTAGCAAGGCAAGTTGATCCTCTTGACACATATTTTTAAAAGCATTGATTTTCTTTGACATCTTTATCAGTCTTCGAATAGCTATTGCAGTTAAATTGATAACGTCTAATAGCACAGGATCTGACTGACCAGGATTTTCCTAAAAGTAATATTGAATTGGATCACTGAACATAAAAACGAATTAATTATTTCAATATATAATATGAATTAAAATTACCTTAAATCTACATTCTTCACCAACTAAATTTGTGATATCATCATCAAGTGGTGCTAGTAAAGCTTTATTAGCTACTATAAGCTCGTTTAATTTTGCTCTTTCCGCATCATTCAACTCTCTACTATTTGGATTGCCACCTAGAGTTGAATATGCAGAAAATTCCAGTTTTATAGCTTCACATAAAATAGATTCTATTGAATTTGCAGCTATAGGTATTCTGTAATTGGTTAATAATATATAGATTATTGATTTGTTAAAAATAATTTTAAAAGTTATATTATACCTTTGTACTTCTTGAAGAACGTCTTTAGTAACATCTTCAGTCGTTTTATTACAATCACTGATACCAACAAGATAGTCTCGTTGAATTTGGTCTTCTTCTGAATTTCGATTTGTGATTAAATTTTTTAAAATTGGATTTTCTTCTTCACTCTGTCCAGTATTGAACATATTATTTATTGTATTAATAGATATTTGATTTTCAGCAAGTTTTTCTCCTATATTCTTATCCAGAGAATTTTTAGTTGTTTCTTTAATATTCTGAGATATAAGCTTTTCTTCTAAAAATTGTGATATTTGCGGATCAGAAGTTAATTTGTTAATTATATCTGGATCTGTAATGAGTTTTGCAAGTAAATTTTGATCCTGGACAACTTTTGCAATAACATTTGGGTTATTAACAAGTTTAGCAACTATTTCAGGATCTTGCATTATTTTTGTAGCTAGATCAAACCCTTTAGCACAATTTTCCTTAGACTTCTGACATACAATTGCTTCTTCTGTATTGGATTGTGGCACTAATGAAACAGTTTCACTTATGCAAAAATCTGTCGATTTTGCACTTGTTGAACACTCTCCATATGGACTATATGGCTGTTCTTCCATGGATGGTTTAAATGTTGAATAATTTGGCAAACGGTTTGCATACTTTGAACATGATGGTGAAGATGGAGAATAATCAATAGAACTCTGAGATTTCTTCTCTATTTTTATATGCGTATTGATTGGCTCAACTTTTTTATCTGCTTGTATAGAGTGTCCTTTCTCATGTTTGAAACTACTACTAAGATTTGAATCAAAATTAATTCGACTAGAAGAACTCTTTTCAATGTTTGAATCTACTGGATTATTTGACTCGGAATTATTATACTTAACAAAGTTTGGTATAGATCCATGAGATGAATCTTTTAACATTTCTAAAGTCTTAGTGCCTACTATGTCGCAATTTTCTGGAGGGCTTGAAGGACTTGGAACACTGGCAGCTGTAACTGGACTCATACTGTCTACTGTTGTCTGTTTGTTTGCATCAAGGTCAGTATATTTTTTATCAGACTCCCAAAAATAAGATTCTGACATAACAGAAGCAACAGAAGCTACAGAAGGTATAGAAGTTGACGTATCATCAAAATTCGAATCGTCTATGCTTTCTCTTTTCATTTTTGTTGCTTTATGATTGTCTGATCCTGGACGCTTTTTTGCCCTGTTTTGTTCTATTTTTTGCCTTTTCAATACTTTGTCCTCTTCAGACATAATGTATTCTTTTCTCATGCCAATACTGAAGCACTTATCTAATCTACATTTTTGGCAAAATCTTCGAGTAACTGGTGTTATATTACAATTCTCAGTGAAAGGGCATCGAAAATCCTAAAAATAATAAAATTTAAATTAATCATATTTATATAGTATTTTAAAACTAAAACAACAAGTTTGTGAAAATTGTATATTAAAAGAAACAGTATTTATTAAATAATTCTTTAAACTTAAATCGTAAAATACGGTTTGAAGTAATCTATATTTGCTGATTAAGATATTTTGATATCATACAACTACTTATAATTTTTTAGTATTGTTTACTTTTAAAAATAAAAGTTGTACAATCTCCAGCTAAAAAAATAAGTTTAATAAAAGAATAAATTCTTTTTAATACAACTTTCAAAAACGAGCAATCCCTACGATAATCTTTATGATAAATCAAATACACATATCAGATAGATAATTATAATAAAATTTGGACTTTTTGACTACCAAAGTTTATTTTTGTAATCCACAGAATTCCTTTCAAAATAAAACTATAGATCACTCAAAAGTCACATACAGATAGCATGAGATTCTCTCAACTGATGTACCTTGTTTTTGAGAGCGTTCCGCCGAAAGAAGGCCTTGCAGCTCTCGCAGGAGACGGCATTGAAATTATACCCAAGCGCCCTGTCCCCACAGACACCGCAGACCTTGTTGGCTTCTCTGACTGCCTGTTCATCTTCCATGTCTCTTCGCTCTCTCTATATCGCAGCATCAATCCTCAAGACTGATATCCCTGAAAAAGCTCCATCGGCTCACAGAGCACACACAGCACGCATAGCTTAAATTGCTAAAACCCAAAAACCACAATAGTCTCAGCGATAGGGCAATCTGGAGGCCGCCTCTGTGCCAGTGCTCCAAAACATACCTCTCTAGAAAGCCTCCCGCCACACGAGACCGTAATGACTCCAGCACGTAAGGCAGATTACGTCGAATAAATCCGTCTCAATTGACAATCACTTATCAACACTTAACGCGTGCCACCCAGCAGCAGTAGCACGTTTCTGCAACTTTACTCCACACCCGTCGTCCATCCTCCTCTCCACACACTGTCCTCCTCTGTATACACTTGGGCTCGCTCCGCCACAAACACTGACTAATTCCTACTCTCTCTCTCTCTAGCTTAGAGCGCCTCGACTTTTTCTTTTTTTCCTCCCTCCGGCGCTTGCCTATATACTTGCCCAGACACTACACTGGACTGCGCGTTGTAGCTATTATTATTATTGTTATTGTGTAGATTCGGCCAGTGCGTTTATTCGCTCAGCGAGGATCGGCTGAGGCTGACAAAGTCCCCATTGACTGGTGATTCATCGGCGGCGGCGCCATTTTTAAACGATCGCCTCCTGCTACTCATTGATTACAGTGTAATTATATAACGCAAACTGCGGCTCGAGATTGCGAGCTTTATCGCCTGCTCGCCGATTGATGACTAAACTAGCGGTCTTGAGTTGATTTTGCAAAATCGACAGTTTGGCGCAATTAATTTTTATTGCGAATGTGGGATAATTTTTTTTATTTCGGTATTGGCAGCATTGAAGTTACTAGACTTTCTCAGGTGATATTTCTCTTGATGTTTTGATATTGGCTGCAGTTCGTTGAAGCGCGGGAAAAGAGTTAATGTAGGAAGCGCGGTGTGTTATCTGATTGATTTTACAGAAATTGTTTGTTGATTGAAAGTGCTTTTGTTAATAGTTAGTCTTATTTACAATAAAAGCTTTGATAATTTCTTATTGTTGTATAGAAAGAATCGAGTTCTGATGTGGTACGGATACGCGTAGGCCCATTTTCCTTCACTCAACAAGTGATTCTTCGTATTGTTGAAACAAGTGGTGTTTTTTCCATAATTAAACATTATTTAGAATAACAAATGAAGAGCTCGCAAATAAAACATTATAATATTAAAAAAAGAAAGTGCTAATAATTTATCGTAATTAATCAGTAAGACTAACGTTTATCTTGAAGAATGTCACACGTACTGTTGCTTATCGGTATAAGTACTTCATGAATATTTTATACGATTAACATCGTCACCCGCACTTCTTGAGCTAATTAAGTAAAATCAGGAAAATTTCAGGTAGTAATCTACTATTTTCACGCACTATTTTACACACTAATTTTATAATTCACCAACCTCTTTAACCGTATAATCTTAACATCTTACAAAATTTTCGAAAGACAATAATCCCACAAAATTCACGTAATCAACGATGAATCAAACGAGCCAGACGAGCGACAATAAATCCGCAATCTCTCCTCCACACCAACAATCCAGCTTCCAAAATAACCGCACACACGATATTATTTTCGCACGACAATCAGCGCACTATTATCACTATCTTCTCCCTCACATACCTACCTAACCCCAAAAAAAAATCTTAAATACACACGCGCGCTCCAAAACTCCGTCTCCATCAGTCGGCCAAGTGAAAGCCGGCTCGGCGGAAGACGAATACACTGCGCCCGTCGCTCTCTTATCCCGCGATAGATAAAAACCTGCCCCCCCCCCTCTTGTTTTTATTAACGATAGTAGAGTAGCGCCTCTCTTACTTTATCTCGCGTGGGAAGGTGTATAACGCGTATACAGCGCGCGTGCTTAATCGGCCAATGTCGAGATAGATTACCCACCCTTAATCAATATATATGTAGCTATATAAGTATAAATAATGCGCTGCAGTCGTTTAATTAATCGCGCGAGGCCGGGAAAAACGGCCGATTGATAAATAGGAGCGCGCGCTTTTTCGTGGCGCTTATTTTTCTCTTGGATGCAGTGTTTCATAAATGCAGCGCGAAGTGATGCTTTTTATCAGTGTCATCGCGCTCGTGCCGTGTATATATAGGCTGCTGGTGTACATTGATGCGTTTTGTTTGTTTGCCGAGCTGTGTTGGTTTTTCAGTGAGGTTTATGTAGTAAATAGATGGTTGTGTTAGAGAGCTGTTATCTGGAGATTTTTTGGAGGGTAAATATTGGTGTAAATCACGAGGATAGTTGATTTTGAATATGAATAGTGGGTAGGTGTCGTTGACGAATTAATGTTTGCTGAGTGGTTGAGGTATTTTGACAGTTGCTAGTTATGAGAAGAATTTATTATGAGGTACTTAATATGTAGATGAGATTGAATGAAGTGATTTATAAGGTTTTTATTCATATTTAAGATTCCACTATTGCTCTATTTGAGAAAGAGGGGCTAAGTTGCATATTTTTTAGTTTTCATTGTTCTTGATACTTAAAGAAGCAGAATACAAAATTTTAAACTATTTTATTAAGTAACTGTAATAATTTTAAGAGAAATTTTTTCTTTATTTTATAATTATAATTATAATTGATTATAATTATAATTGATTATAATTATAATTGATTATAATTATAATTGATTTTTAGATTAATAGAAGTTTTTTTCACAACACTTTCGTATAATCTAATCAGAGCAAAGCTGTACAAAGTTAAAGCTTAAATCAAGAACTTCAAGATTGAATAAAAAAATTTTAAATATTGAAGTTGATTAGATAAATTTATCATTTTATTATGATATTTTAAACTACTTTTTCGACTTATACTTTAATCTACTTAATATAACATAACTTTTTAGCACAGTAAGCTTTTAAAATTATTTTTTAATCGTAAGGTCTTGATCTCAACGTTAAAAGCTAAGCTTATTAAAAATACTGTAAAACTTACTTTTGATTTATAGAACATAGTTTTATATATAACTACTTATATAACTACTTGTATAACTACTTGAATCTATGCTATTAATCAAATTATTAAGCTTTTTGAGTTCACGAAGCGACGAAAACTTGTTTATTAACCTAAATCAAAAAATCGTATTTTATATATGTAGAAAATATCTTGCAGCTTTTCCCTTCCGTGAAAAAAAAATAAATTTTCCTTATTGTGAAAAAATAAAAATTAACTGTTTTATTTTTGTAATCTCAAAGTAGTAGATGACAGTTTGAAGCTCACTAAACTGTATAATAAACTTTTTTGATGAGTAGAGCTTAAATAAAGCATTGAGCTCACTTTCTCGCAATCTTCTTACTAAATTGCACCTCCTTGCATTTTTCAAGGGTTGAGCACTGCTCCGTTTTTAAACTTTAAAATTTAACTGCGCAAAGGCAGTTGGCACTTCCTTTATTTGCTTCGTGTCTATAAAATCAGAGCATAGTTATTATACGGTATCGTGGCGGCTTCATAAGAATAAAAATTAATTAAGAATCTTATTCATTTCGAAAATCAATGACTCAATAAAAAAGTTAAGTAAATTATGTTTTAAAATAAATTCATAAATTAAAGAAAAAATTAATAATGATTTTTACGCAAATGCAGATAAAACAGAAGCTCTATCGGTATCTGGTCACGTATTTACTTATTGCCGATAAATACGTTACCCGTATATACGTTGATGATCCTAAATTTATAGGTCGCAGTATCGTTGACCGATGCGAAGAGAGAGAACATACGTATCTGTTGCATCGTATCTGTTGCGCTTCCTATTCTTATTCATGATTTTCGTTCTATTTGATAAGAAATTAAAAATTCATAACAATTGATTAAATAGCTTCAAAATTGATCTAATAAGACCAAAAAACATACGATCTCAATCTTTATATACGTACATGGTACAAACCTTCGTTATTAGCTACCAGTGTAAATTAATTAATTAATTGCTCCCTAATTACGAGTCAATTAACCCACCAAATTATCAATATATTACTTCTAATCTCAACCAAAATTAAACGATCCATAGACCAAAAATCACCTTACCTATTCAAAATCCCACATAATCCCACGCAAAAATCAATAAAAAAAATTGAACGCTCACAACAACTGACAACTACATCTCCAAGCTCACATTACAGGCCAGCCAAACAAATCATCCCTTATAAATCAGGGTTACAACAACGAGGGTGACGCGAGGCCAATCAAGCTAAATCTTAATCGTACACCTTCATTAACGCCTCCTCGCTAACGATGAGAGCGATGTTACAGCTTTCTCCCGGCGCGCAATAAATACACATATACGCTGCCCAGTGATAAAGCGGAATCAGCTTGGACGAATCACGCGGCGTTAATCTTAACAGTCGGATAGCACGAAATGCCGATTCGATGGCTGGAGAGAAAAATGTGTACGGGTTGAGAAAGTTGGGGAGCACGCGAGAGAGTTTGGGTGGATGCGTTTGGTGGAGAGAAAGGATTGCAGTTGGGTGAGTGATTTTTTTTTTAAGGGGAGGGGTGTGATGGGGGATGGTTGTTTAGTTTGGTTGGTTTTTTGTTTGAGAAATTTTTGTTTTAAATTGTTGGATATTCAGGTTATAGATAGTTTTTTTTTGACATAATATTCATATTTATAAAATTTTTTGTACGAAATTAATTTTTTATTTAAAATTTAATTAATTTACAGAATGAATGAACATTTCATTTATTTGTCGCCTGTATTTTAGAGCTCCCAAGCTAATTGGGGTAGACTAGATTATAATTTAAATAACTTTATCAATCAATGTACAGATTATGAAAAATATTAAACTTTTCAAATATTTATTAAATAACTGCGTTATAAATTTAATTTTCAATTTTCCAATCTGTACTCACATTTACCATTATTCTCTCAAAACAAGAACAAATATACAAACCATAAAAGCGTCAATCAAAGCCGTAACGACGCATTAAATTGCCGAACATTTAACGCCCAGATAAATTGTACCGCAAACCCATAAATTTTTATTCCCCGACGTTTTCTCATAACCAAGAAAGATCAGTTCATAAAAAAAACTGCATTCGTTCAAACGGAAGCTATACCATTGAAAAACCATAAGCCGCAGTCATTCTGATTCATACACACGTTTACCGCTAAAAAAGAAAGTCTATTCACCACAATAAAGTGTTTATACAAGACAAAACAAAGTCTCCAAGCCCAGAGAGTCCTCTAAG
Source organism: Eupelmus azureus (assembly GCA_030522685.1). Classification (NCBI taxonomy): domain Eukaryota; kingdom Metazoa; phylum Arthropoda; class Insecta; order Hymenoptera; family Eupelmidae; genus Eupelmus; species Eupelmus azureus. Next base: position 3,794 of record JAPYZA010006108.1, on the reverse strand, counting down.
CTAATAAATGAAAGCACAAAGTCTAGCGGAGTACGCTTTGCCCCGTGCTCAAAGATAAGTATACTTCAGACAAAGCGTCCCGGCGTTGTGCTCGGCTCGAAAAATATTTCGCTTTTGTCCCTTCATGAATCTTCACTTTTCAAATTTTCAGACTACAAAATCCTTGGCATCGCCGCGTCGAGATATTAAAAAATATAACGCGATCATCCGAAAGCCAATACGCCTCGCACCTCTCCGTATCTCGGGCCGATCGCCGCTGCAGCCGGTCCTATTAAAAAAGTTTTTTTTCGAAAAATTGAACCTAATCCCCGCGAGCTTATCCCCTCAATATTTCGCGCGCCGATCATAAAAGCCCGAAAAAAGCTCGGCATTAATCACCCGGCTTCATCCCGCTATAAAATTAATAAAAATGCTCCTCCTCCTTTCCGAAGCCACCCTCCGTGATATTTACGACGGGCATTAAAAAAAAAAAAGAAAAAGCTCTCTGCAGGTGAAAAGAAAAGGGCGAGCTTGCGACCCTACATCCCGCGCGCAGCTTCCAGCCGCAGCGCAGCTTTGCCCGGCTCACTCACTCTCTCTCTGGAATCGATATCTCGGCAGCTAAGCGTAGAGGGCGTATGTATGTGTCTGTGTGTGTATGTGTGCGCCACCACCGAGGCCCTGACGCAGTTTATATTTAGAATTTACCTTTTACATCCAAGGCCGGCCCGAGAGCTTCCTCTCTCTCTCTCTGGCTGGTTCTCTCTCCTGGCTTTTACATACGTCTACGTTCATGTATGCATGCAGCGATATACATGGGGGCGCGCAATTGATTTTTCCCCCCTTTTCCGCCCGGTTTTGTTGTGCGCGCGCGGCTGGCCTGCTGCGCTTCTGGAGTTATGGGGAAAAAATGAGAGATGAGAGCATGGCAAGATGCAGATATGCGCGGGCTGGTTGAGAGACTGCGGCCGAGGGTTTAGTGGTGGTTTTTTGGGGTGTGGATTTTGAATAGGGGTAAAAATATTCTTTTTTCTATCGATAAAATAATTTTCAAAGCGATTTTTCATTTTGTACTTTGAAAGAAAAAATTTAAGATTACCTTTCGTACATACTTTTCAATTTCAATCATGCTCGCTCTTCCGCGCAATCTAATTACGATTATATCTCACCTCAAATTCCCACTCAAGCACCAGCTTGAATTCTTAAATCTTCTGCTCTCCATACCTTCTCAAGATCGCAATTATCCCCATCATTACTCTCGGCCGGATAGTAATGCCGTTACTATCTCAGCCGAGTGCTGTTACAGATATTACTGTTCTAGTGCTTGTAATTCCGCTGGCGGCTAGTGCAGTCGGTGGGTTTACAATCCTGCGGCTCTGCAAGCTCCGGCCTCCGGCTGCTCCTGCCAGCAACAATATTTCCCACGTGTGTACACGCGCGAGTCGTGTAGTAAATTCTACGTGCCCGGGACTCTTCCTGTAAAGTTCACGGATCCTGGGAATGGTAGATACGGATTAAATTCATCGAGGTGTAGTAAAAATTTTAGAGGAGGGTTTTGATGGTTCTGAGGGCGTGGATGTTGGTGCTTTTCATTAGCGGTCGGATGGTTATCTGATGGACGGGTGGTTTTGGGTTTAGCTGGTTTTGAGGGAAATATTTTTGAAAGAATGAAATGAAAACAAATTTTTGAAGAAAGAAATGGTGGAGGTACAGTAAGTTGTAATAGTGAATAGCTTGTTAAAAGTATTTGTATAGGCAAAATTTCGCAAACCTAATTATCAGAAAATAACATTGTGTCTATAATTGAGTAACAAGATTATTAACGACAGCTTTACCATTATTACCAAAACCAACCCATCCATCACTCAAAACTCACACTATAAACACCCATCAAATTAAATTGACAATCCCCATCAGTCAGCAGTCTCAACTAAAACGCAGCATCAGCAATATCACGGAATCTTATACACTGATTAGCAGCCTAAGGCTATACACACTATAATCTGACATCAGAGAGCTCGCTCGTTTGTCGCTTATGTATACCTCTCCATACAATATTATCTGTCTCGGTCGTTAAGCGCGCGAATATTCGCCCGTATGTGCGCGTATACATGCACCCGCTGAGGTCGAAACCCGCAAAATTCATTGATAATCAATTAGGGATCGGGGTCGTGGCGGAGCCGGGGTTTCCGTTACGTGTGTGCAAACAAAATATGCGCAAGCTGCTGTTGTATGCCCGGCTGTTTGCCCATTTCACGCACGATTATGCGCTGCGTGAAGGTTTAAGGGTGTGTATTGCGTTCATTATTTTGGGCGGGCTTGAATGGTTGACATTTAACGTTGTTTTTTTAAGTTTTCGTGGTGGAAGGACGCATTTGAGATGGCTTCGAATTTCGAAAATTAAGGCCGAATTCTGGCAAAGTGTCGGAAGTTTACCTTGTAAGTTCCGCTGTGTAAGTTTGAAATACTTCCTCAGCAGAAGCACCGCGAAGATTGTTATCATGCCTCCGGAACATATAAATAAGCGCGTCGCAATCCCACCGGCATCCTAAAACATTAAAACGTCAATTCCACTTAAAAACCTCCAAGGAAAACCATCCTCTTAACAAATCACTCCAACGCTAAACCCCACCACATCATCATTTTATCAAATCGCTGCACGCGCGACTTTGCAAAACGTAAAAAAAACCTGAATAGAGATATTTTCCCTCTCCTAACCCTGCACCCATAACCCATACACATCCTCCAAATGGCCATATCGCCAAATGGCTTTCCGAGTCATGTTCCATAGTGTATCCGTTCAGCGGCGTTATCATACCCCGCGCGAGCTTGCGAAGACTTGAGCATAGTGGTGGAAGATCGGGGGGTGATTTTCCGAGTCGCTGGCTCCCTAAAATCGTGAGCGCGCGCGCGCGAATGATGCATATTCATAATGGCGCGAGGGCGGGGAACTAGTATCTATCTCGAGGCTGGTGCTTTGTTTCTGGCGCGTTAGCGAGAGAGCTTGTTGCGAGGCTTCTTATCTCTGGGCGCCAAGTGGCTGTCTTTTGTGATGGGCTTGATTTATTTGTTTGCGGGTTTGGAAGTTGTTGGTTTGATGGGGAGATTAGATTTCTTATTTTTTTTTTAAGGTTAGAGGTGGTTGTTGTGATGGGGGTTGGATTTTTTAAAATCGGTGTTTAATGTGTTCAGTGAGGCGAGTGCTATGGTGACGTCAGCGGGAATTCACCTGTGCGTGTTTACATATGTAAACTAGTGTAAAATGCAAGAAGGGCAGACGTCACGCATCTGACTGACTTTCAAAAATTCTCCTTCTGTAATCAATCAAACCTTTACTACTTTAATTTACCATTTTCACAACAATAACCATTCCACCTCCTCCTGAATTTCACAATCTAAACAAAAACACCTTTCATCCCCATAAAAACATTCCACTGCGCATCTCCAACGAAACGACGCTTACGTCCCCCAGCTCTGCGACAACCACCGCAAGAAAAAGAAGCCAGCGCGACATGGCTTTGAACAAAATGGAACAGCCCCTCTCTTTCTCCTCGCTACACACGGAAATGGCTCGGCGGCTGCATAATCCTCCAGATGCTCCTCTGGGAGGGAGCGCCGAGCTTTTTGCCCTTTGCGTGGAAGAGCGGATCCCTCGGAGGAATCGGCGAATTACCCGAGTACTTGAGCTGCGCAGCCGCCGAGCCGTGCAGTCAAACTGGGACATAAACAATCCCCGCAGCGGTAGGAGAGTTCGATTGTGTGCGTGTCGTGCTGTCTTTGAGGAATCGAGGGATACTATTGTTTTCTTGTTTTGG
>JAPYZA010006107.1:18725-34215 GCA_030522685.1 Eupelmus azureus | reverse complement strand
TTAAAAAGAAAATAACTAGAGCGGACATTTAAAACTCACTCATTTCCATTTCTCTAATGTAACTTTTTCACTAAACAAAACTTGTCCAAAGTAACTGCCACCGCTTCCGTCCAGAAAAACACAAACGCAGCCTTAAATCCAGAAAAACAAGGCCAATCGCAAACCCGAACTCTAATCCTCACCCGCAGCAAAAACTCATAATTGACAGTCCCAATAAAAGCACTTACTTACTCACGCTAATGCTCCACTCCTCTACCAACTACACACTTCCTCGCAAAAAATCCATCCCAGCGCACTCGCGGCACCATAACGGCACTCTCACCGCCACTCGCTAAACATTAACGACTCTACTTACTCTCCTCAGGGCTCCATCATCAGGAGGTGGCCAGGCTGATAGCCGAGTCGTTCGCGCGCCGGGACCGCAACGAGATCGAGTTCCTAGTGGTGGAGGCGAAGAAGAGCAACCTGGAGCCGAAGCCCACGGCCCTCATATTTTTGGAGGCGTAGCAGGAATCTCCCACCTCCGAGCCAGAGCCGCCATAGCTGCTCGAGTCGGCGCCGGCCAGAGGAGCGGGCCGATGGTCAGCCGAGGACGAAGAGCGCCAGATGCAGCAGCATAGGGTTACAGAGTATCCTAGTCGCAGTGGACGCAGGACCTAATTTTTTCGAAAGGATGGACGTGTGGGACTGCGTTCGCTGGAGGTTGGTTGGTTAGCTCGCGCTGCTCGCTCTTTTCATGCTCTGTTTCGCGCGGCTGCGCTCGGGTTCGCGTTTCGTAATGGCTGAATTTCTTTTTTTTTCTTTTATTTTTGGTTGGTGGAGTGATAGATGGGTTTGGAGCGAGTGGTTCGATTATGGTTTGATGATTAGCAAGGGAGCTGTGATGATGGGTTATGGTGGGTAAATAGCGTTTTGATTGTTGCACAATTTGAGAGAGGAAAGGATTTTTACGTTTGTATAATTTATTGATTTTTGAAAATAATACTATTTTTTTAAAGTATTTTAAAGAACTTTAATACGAATCTTTAAAAAATAATGCAGTTTTCAAGTAATTAACATAATGGTAAAAGTGTATTTAAAGATATAGTATTGACGCGGTTGATACTATTTTTATTTCGACGTAATTGAAGTTAAAAGAAGAGTTAGCGAATATACCGCCTAAAGACTTTTGCCTTTACGTTAACAATTACAAACACGTAGCACTGCATATTAAATTGGGTTAAATATGCAGTTTTGTATATTAAATTTAGAGTTCGCCTAGAGTTAACTTACGGAGAATTATGCTTGAAAATGTTCATTTTATACTTTAAGAGTGAAATTTAAATATATTTATAAATATTCATAAGTGCAAAAATGTATAATACATTCACAAAGTATATGAACATGCAGCTTTAAAATAAGATATTAATTACGTTTTATTAATTTATTAAGACAATTCATTTTTAATTTGTAATTTTTAGTTTCCCCTTTTTTAATTAATTTATTTATTTTATAAAAATAAAGTACTTAAGTACTTAGTACTTAGTATGACAATAAATTATAAATGCGAAAGCCAAGTATTATTATTAAATAACGTTCCAAATTGAACAATAAATCTATAATGCGATGGTTAAGAGCACTTACTTGTAATACATCATTTAAGATACCCGTAAGCGCCTATACTTCAATTTACAAGATGACTGCCAAGATGCTTATAATATATTCTTTGATGAATGTTTTTTTAGATCTTAAGAGCAACTGTATTTAAATGACTTGCACTGTAATACTTACAGTTATTTTTTATGCTTGCCTATCATGTTTACGACGTCGTTTCCGTCATACGCATACTTAAATCAGACTCAGCTTCACGTTTTCTTTCATTTCCGCGTTATTTGATTATTTTCTACCTTTCTCTGCATCTCATGCGTTTTATTTTATTACCTGAACGCGCATAAATTTCCCCAATAAAATCAATCAAATTCTTCGCTGCATATTTTTTTTATTAATTAAATACCATTCTTGCACCAATATCGCTTCAGCATTAACAAAAAAAGTAATAAATAAAACAATAATTCGCAATTACGTAAAAAAACCTTTGTTATTCTCCAAAGCGCGATCTACTGTTAACAAATACCCATTCTTAAGAAATGTTTATATAACAATAATTACGGCATCCAACTCCAAGCGCTCAACTTGTGCTCTCCAGCAAGCGCTCACCTTTTTCCTCTCGTCCATTCCAAGGTCCCCCATCGAAAACTCCTTCAAAAGAAACTGCATCACTCCAGACGCGTGTCACATCTCTCACAAACATTACAGTTAGACTTCTTACCTCTCACGACTGCTCCGGCGCAGCCCGTTTGTCACACATACCTCGCTAAGCGCGCTCATTCAATCAGAGCCGTGGCCCCGCAGACCTATACTAACCATTTGTTATCTTTGCCTTTCCAGGACGGGCGATCCTCTTCGAGAAATCCAAGTGCGCTGCGCAGTGCACTCGACAAGAAAATCGCTCTCGCTCGCTCTACATACAGACAGGCTGGACCGGCGCACATTCGACTGTGTAGTCACTCGAGCACACGACTCAGACACACTCACAGACCTGGCCGCGGTGGTGGGACACACGCGCCTTTTACGAGAAAAAAAAGACACCACGCGCACGCAGCTGTATATTATATATATATGAACTCAGTGCTTTGTCGCCGCGCAGAGCGAATCAATTACGAAACCGTAAATGACGTTCCCCGACGTTTTTTCCGATGCGATTGTCTCTTTCTCTCTGTTGCTTGCGCGAGTGTGCGGTCCTCGTATATATAGAAGCGCGGAGGGCCGAAGTAGTTGGAGAAGAGAGAAAAATCCGAGGAAGCGGCTATATGGAGTTTTCTGCGTGCCAAAAGTAAGCCAGCGCGCGGCGCTTTCTGGGACACAGTCGCGCTTACGCCGAGAGGGACACGGATAATTATTGTGTGTAGATATTATATTAAGCGCTTGCCGAATGACTATGTGTATAGTTAATTGTCGTTGGAGTGAGGAGGTTGTAGGTCGGGGAAGAGAAGATTTTATGATTATTCCTCTCGCTCAAGGAGGATTCTCTTTTTATTTTGTTAATCGACGAGAGATAAAGAAAAACGAGAGAGGTACTGATAATCCTAGGGAATTATACATACAATTACATGAATTATAAATATATAAATATAAGAATCGACGCACTCACTGTTGACTAATGTTGTGTTATATCGAGGGAGAATCGGAACCGAGGCTCGAGAACGAGTTCTGTCTTCGCGTTTCTGTGATCCACGAAGAGTATAGATAAAAAAAAATAAGATCGGGCTCGAGTTTCGCCGAAAATGGCGAGGCCGACTTGGTCTCGTGCCTCGGTCGATATTATAGACTTATTATGGGAATTGTTGAGGCTTATAAATTATATTATATACATAAATGTACGATAAATTTGTCGGTGAAAAATAAAAACAAACTAAAAACAGTTGTAATAGCGAAATTGCAAGTTGCACTAGATCTCAGTGGCAGAAAAAAAAGAATCTCGATTTACCTTAAAGTTATTAACGTTACTTAAAGAATACGTTCAAAAAGTTATGACATCACATACGAGTCGATATACGGTAAGGGAATATAAAGATTTAAAATACTTGCATATATGCCCGACTTGCGATGTTATTCGAAAAGTTTTTCTTCCAAGCAAAAGTGTTCGTTTCGAGATGAAATAACGAATTCACGAGTTATTTTTTATCTAACAAATATGTAAACGCACATTATTGTAAACGATGTTTCATGAATTCCACAAATTTACGCGAAGATGTGTATATGTATTCCGCCTTTATCTTCGCCATGAACGAACGCGTTAATTTTTTGTACACACGCAGCTTGCTTATGAAAACTTTTCTAATAACGTGACAAAACGACATAAAAAAAAACAGTGAAAAAAATCCGTTGCGTTGATTGTTAATGTGCCAAAATAGATAGTAAATGACGAATATCGTCGGCGAGATTATTAAGCGGCATGATTGATATGAAAGAAATAATAAGTATGAATGATAAGGAAATGCATAAATTGTATTATGATGTAGAGCGATGACAAATTTAAGGTAAAAGCAAAGGAACCATTAAATATTTCCGTGCCCGTTACTTAAAAAATTGTCCGTTTCTTAGAAAAGTTACGTAGTAGAAAAATTTGTAAAAAGAAATTAATAGTTTAACTTTTTGTTGAAGAGTTGTTTAAATAATGTTACATAAATTTAGGGTTTATTTGTACAAGAATAACGGAGGGCGGAACCGATCTATTGTGTAATAGATGATTGTTTAATAAGGCTTGAAATGTGATATAATTTAAATATAAAAACAAATAAGTTAAAAGAAACTAATATAATTTATTAAAAAATTGTTTAATTTCTGTTACGAATCTGTTGTTTGTACATAGAATCGTTTATTTTATTTATAAAGTGTTAAATAGTATATTAGAGCGTAAAATTACTAGTTACAATTATGACGTGAATTTAAAATGGCAAAAAAAAAATATTAATGATGCATTTATGTAAATTAACGAAGCAATTCGAATTACTAGAATAACATGAATGGTAGATGAAATTGGGCATGGAAATCTATTCAAGAGCGTGAAGTATTTTCCTCGTTTTCGTAGCACGCACAATAACGGATTTCAAATGACAATGGCATGAATATAAAAAAAATTAAAATAATGCACTGCTTTCAGCGAATGGCGACGTAGTACGTAAGAAAGACCAAAAAATCTAGAACGATTTTTACAAAACAAAAAGATTTAACAAATTAATGATGAAAAGCGAGGGACACACCCGTGAAAAAAATTTATCCCATCTTATCTTCGAGATCTCTAAAAGCGAGAAAAAAAATACAATATAAAGGTTCGAAAGTAACGACACTCGTCGGACGTGTACGATGGCCAAAGTAAAAAAATGTGAGATTAAGAAAACAAAAAAATATATAACTTGTAAATTCAACAGATAATTTATCCCGACAGAAACTCGGGCGTCGATGTGTATTTGCACGCATAAGCGTTAAATTCTATTTTCTCGCTCTACGCAAATCCTTTTGCACTCGTAAGGCAATCCTCTCGTCACGACTGCATTTGTATTTATACCGTTACGTAGATGAGTTTCCGTGAGATCGTAGCTAAAAACACAGCGTAGCCGAGTCTCTGTCGGGATAGTTTTCCATAGGTCGCCAAATAAAAAAATACAAAAAAAAGTAAAAAAAATAAATAAAAAAAATACAAAAAATAAGAGAACAGAATAAAATAAGCTAAAAAACTTTTTTTCAAAGCGAACCTTTTTGAGGCTCCCGAGAAACAAATATTTTTATAAGCGGCTTTCGAAATACGCGCAGTGTCCGAATAGCCAGAGATTTCAGCTGACATATCTGAACAATGCCTTACCGCTTTATGTGTTGAATAACGAACGAAAAACAAACAATGTATACAAACAAAGCAGTCGTTACAGCATCGATCGATTAAACTACCTAGGAGATTAAAGATTGACAATTTCAGAATACAAAATCTGTTCTAAGACTCGAATTCAACGTCAAGAAGCTGGTTAAAACTTCAACTTTTAGTGCAAGATTTAAACCACATCTTTTTATGCTTAGCAACTTTCGTTTTATTCCGACATTTTTTTAATAATGCACTTATTTATATTTATTATACAATGTCATTTTTATAAAACAATTTTACCAAGTATCTGCATACACGTAAATACTTTAATATCATTTTTTAAATTAATTTGAACATTTGTGGAAATTACGAATATTTAGGTGAAAAGCGATTCTATAATTTTATCAATACATCGAAATATCAATTAAAATTTCAGTGTTATAAAAAATTACAAAATAATACTTATAGCGTTCAACATACAACATATCGGAACTATTTACTCTGCCACTACCAAATTTACGTCAGACTAATCAATCCTATTTAAATAAACTAGGTATAAAATACAAAATGTTCCATAACTATCAGTACGTAAAAAGCAACCAGTCTACATATTAACGATTACAAATGACGTAATGAGATAGCTGGACAACTTCGTAGATTGTAAGATAATCAATTGAAGTCATTACATCAATTATTTAATTGCACATACATAAGTGGATGATCAATTCAATTGAAAATCATTCGCTTCGCTACCCGCGATAAAAGGGGCTCTATAATTGACCTAGTGTACTTTAGGCTGTTTGCTAATAGCTTCTTTGATGTTGAAATCGAGCTCATTTATATAAAGACACTTTTTTCCCCACAAGGTTTGAAAAAACAATTTTGGAAAATACTCCTTTAAAGCGGAAACAAAGCTTATCCGTCAATGCGGTGTAGCTTGTGTAAAATCATAGAAACTTTACCATATAGAAATAAAAAAACGTAGCTGTCGATTTTAGAATTTAGAAATAAAATTTGCAAACAAAAATGTTACGTAAATACGAAATTTTGAAAACGTAGCTGAATCTAATGTAGTGAAATGTTAGGTTTTATTTTTTCAACAAGACATAACAATGAAAAAGACTCCAATTATGATTCCTACACTAAAATCATTATATAAAGTTGTATCTTGCAAAACTAAATTTAGCTTCAATGCAAATCCTTACATTTTCTGCAAGAATGTGCAACAAGACATTTTCTAAACTTTAAGAAATGAATGAAGTGAAAAAACTTCTTTAATGTCTGACCAAAAAAAATGTAAAAAGTATGAGAAATCGAAAGATAAAAAAACGCAAATCATCAACTATGCCCATAAAATAATTACAGCATAAATGACTAAAATTCACTAAAACTTGAAAATAAACGCAACGTTAAGGACATTACGTTTGTTATTCGTAAAAACACTATAAAAATGTACATAAAGTGTCGCTCGTTCGTCCGCATTTCATGTAGTTAAATAATCTGTTTTTGCAGCAACTACACAGATTTAATAAGTTAGAATGCATTTTAACATGTATCGCAAAAAAATGATATGTGCAGTAAGATTATTTGCAGAATGAAAGGTGTATAAGCGACGAAAGGTCACTCGTATAAAGCGCAAGAAACAAGTGTATACACAAATATACACTCACATGCACCTTAACACGGTACTTGTCGTGTAAAAGCATGTTCATGACTATTATTATAAAAATGGTGATGATTATTACGATTATTATTACTATTATTATTGTAATTGAAATAAAACGTTCACACAAAGAAAATTTTGGAATTTATACTTTACCAGCACAGATAAAAATAATATTCAATTTCATAATCTAATTTATATAAATTACCTTTATTTTTAATATTTGTTAAAATGTTTGAAATTATTACATTTTATTTAACCTGTTAAAGCCAAAGCCCTCTTACTAAGAAAAAAGTGACTATATTTTCCTATAGTTTACTTTGAAATGATCCAAATTAAGGATTTCCATACGATTTTTCCGTTCAAAATGCTGGAAACTATAATTTTAACAGTGGGTTTGAACAAATCCTTTAAAAGTTTTTAAGTGAATTGATGGATATGAGTAATCTTTAAAAGCTGTAAATTCTTAGTATAGATCATCACAAATAAGGCCCAATTGTTAGAATTGAAAAAAATTTGCTACTTTAATTTTTTTTAGTTTAGTAATAAGATAATTCCAAAATAAGGATTTTTATTGAGAATAACTTTTAATTTCTTCTAAAGCAAAAGAGAATAAACAGAAAATACATATTGCATCGTTTATGTGGCTTTGTTGGGCACCAAATAATACGACTGAATGGATAAAATTATAAAATTATTAAATTTCCAATTTTCACAGCATTTAATTTAATGGGTCCTCCAGGACCCAGTCGATCTTAATGGGTTAGATAATTTATTATTCTTACTTATTTGTGAAATCATTACGATTATTTCAACACTGATTCTCAGTTTTCTGATTTAGATAAAATCTATAAGAAAACAGAGTTGACAAAGATATTGTTATTTTTGCTTTACTTTTTAATATATGATAAATAAAAAGAATTCTTCAGAAAATACGTGAGAAAATTATTGATATTTTATTGATGCATTATTACAAAATATTAAAACGTACAATGGATATGCACAGTACTAAAACATAAATTTCATTTCAGTATCTCAATAGATTTGCATATGTACAGAGACATATACAATTATTTGTATACGTCAACATCTCAAAATTTGCGTTGCCGATTTTGACCGAACAAAGTTCACTCTTTTTTATTTTTATCTTCTCAAAGTGACAGCTTTGTAACAGTTACATTTTTGAATTCAGAATAGTTATATTTAAACAGTTATATTTTCTGAATTACAAATTCAGAAAATATATTTCTTGCGATTATAAAAGCCTGTTTGTATTCATGTATGTATATATGTGTGCGCATATGAATATTAGCGTAACAACATTTTAATTTTTACATTGCTTGAACGTTTGCATTGTATGCGCTAAATTTTAAAAAATACTTGAGATCTAATCTAACTTTTTGTCGATGATATCCAATACATACGTTACTTATCATGAGAGTAAGTACCGCACCTTGGTTATAAATTTCACGATAAAAATTTGATAAAATCTGACAAAATTATTTCGAGAAACATGATAAATTATTGTTTTTATTTAAAATTAAAAATAATTTTGCATTTCCAAAAGTTCCTCTATAAATAAAGAAAAAATAAATAAACTACAAAAATGAGATTAAATTTCATATTTTCAATATTAGAAATAATAATTTGATTTAAAATTATATTAGTTTAAAAATGGGGAACCTGAAGATACCATCAAATCATAAAATTTCACAGGTTTAAGTTTTTGCAGTATTTAGTTCATAATTATTGCTTGCCGAATTCAAATAATTTTACACGAAATTACTATTACTGAACTGAACGATTGCTGATACAAAAAAAGCAAATAAAAGCTTATTATTTCGAGTTGAATTTACTGTTTTAAACTTCATTTAGTATTTTGTTCATTGAATTATTCAAATTTGAGCTAGAAATAATTTTTCTGATTATTCTTAAAATAACACTAAAAATATAACTCAAGTTTTGATAAAACATTTTTACATATCCTTAAACTTGATTCTGAATACCTAAAGGTAAGTTATTCTTTTGATTACATTTGTTCTTTACAGTAACTGTTAATTTAATAACTATATTAAATCGAATTGTTACAACTTAAAAAACCAATAAGTATAGGTTTAAAACTTTTAATTATGTACATCAATAAAATAAATAAAAAATAATGATTTTTAATAATAAGAGTAATATTATTTTATTATTATTTATAAACTTGCGTTTTTCTGTCTGTACTTTAATATATTTTAATTAAAATCTAAGCAAAAAATTAAAATAACATAAATAATTATCGATACATGAACAAAAACAGTATTTATAACTATCATTTTTTAAAAATTAAAAATTTTTAAAAGAATAACATGTTATAAGTCAACTAATATAAAAAGTAAATGATTGTTTAGAAACACATATCTAAATTTTATCAGTTACATTAGCATAAGCCGATAAAATAGATTTCTTGAAATATGTGATTCATCTCTGTCGATACTGTGGAAAGGTAGAACCCAGTCTTTACTCTATACAAATAGTTACACAAGTATCTATTTTTAAATTTTAAATATTTTTATTCAATATTGAAAAATACCATAGATCTATTTAATCTTCTAATCACACTGGTAATAATTAATATATTTAGTGGAAGCAAAAAATAAATTCGCATGAAGAACAAATAAATTTCCGATAATTTTCAGAACAGTATATTTTAATGTTATATTTTTACACATAACTTTATACTTTATATATATAGAAATAAATTTTTATTTTTATTAATTTTTATTAATAAAAGCCGTATTACTTATTATGTAGCTAACTTGTACATACTTATTCATTTATAAAAAGTTTTCAATGGTAAGTAAATTTTTAAGAGTATTTCGAACATGTAATAATAACTATTAAGCAAAATAAATGAAGATTTTTCAAAATTTAATTAGAATTAATTAGATACGATACGATATAAACTAATATTTACTAGTTACTGTATACATTACTAAGCTTCGACAGGTTAGTAATTTCAATGAGTTACTATAGTGTAAAAAAAAATTTAATAAAAATAATATTATATAGGATAATGTATATTACAATGTATAAGGTAACGTATTAGACTTCCCCATGCAATATGTAGCTACTTTATTAAACAGTGTAGTAATCTACGTAGAAATGTTTACTGTTTCGACAATAAAACTTTAATATCTTTTAGACTTTAGCATCTGTAAAATAAATGGTATGACTAGTTTACTAACAACCTATTAATTAAAAGCTATTTTAATTAAAATTATTAATTAAAAGCTATTTTAATTAATATTTCTAGTTAGTTTTAACTAGTTAATCAAGGTTATGTAAACCCCTAAAAACGAAACTATTCGTTAATACAATGGAACGCTGCAAAAAATCAATTTAGTTTATGTGTTAGCTTATTTGTTGAACAGAAGTTTTCTGTTACTTAAATCTTGAGCATTCTAAAGATAACAAACAGTCAGGCGGCACGAAACCAAACGAGAAAACGGGAAAAATAAACTTGAAACTGTCGAACACGCGTATAAGCTCTCCGAAGAACAGCTTGAGCTTTTCAGAAGCACTTACTAATTTGGACTTACCGAGGCGCACTAAATTTTCAGATGGACTTTTCAGCTTCTAGCGGTTCTGCAATATAAATTTGTTGTACAATGCAGCTGGTTATATAGCAAGCGTTACGTAAGAAAGCCACATTGTTGTCTACTAATTTCCGCCCTAATCTCTTCAAATATCACGACGCTAGCTGAGAAAAATGAATTATGTCGGACAGTAATGACCGATTTTTTGTTCAAATCGACAGAATTGATGGATTTTAAAGTTTAAATGTAATTAGGACAATTATTTTTTCTTTTATCTTTTAACTGACGTACCTCTTGTCACACTTGCTTTTTGAAAATATAATTTTCATTTATCAAACTTTCCTCTATATTTTTAAATGAATACTATAAGGAATTTCGTTAAATCATGGTCTTGTTAGTACCAAAAATCTAAGTTTTAGATTTGTGTGTTGGCATTCAGTTTAATAATAACAAATTTCTTAATACTGACACCGAGGCAGTTGATAAGATAGAATCAAATAGTAAAAGTTGGAAACTCAATTTAAATCAGAATAAAATAAACGAAGACTGATTAGACACTGGCATTGTTGGCCAACCGACAGGAGGTCGAAGTAAAATCAAGGCGGGTTTTGTCAACCTAAACTCATTGAAGGGTCATGTTGATCATCTCAACCAATATCTTGCACATCATCCCACTGATCATCTGTTCGGGGTGGCAGAAAACCTGACTGAATAAAGTGATTCAGGATGACGTCGTTCCGATCAAGGGTTTTAAAATATTTAGACAGGATATAGTAATTTGAATTGTAAAATATAAAAAAGAAGCTTCTAGTTAAATCGTGAATATTTCTGCCGACACAAATCCTTGATAAATTTCCAGTAAATGGAATAGAACTAGAAAAAACAATCAAATTGCTATTTTTAAAATAAAGAATCGTTAAAAAATTACATCAGTTTTATTTTTTTGTATTAAAAAATGAATTCCAATTTTTCAAAAATTTAGCTTAGGCATTTTGAAGCTGAAGTAACCTTCTTCAGAAGCTCAACTAATATTTTAATACGCTGTCTCCTTTGAAAATGATTTTGTAAATATCGCAATGGAATGCGTCATAACTCAGGGTCTGCCATTAATTATGCACTTTTATTTAGAGAGAGGAAGTACGGATGAACATCAACAATCAACACTTCGGCCGTGGAGCCAACTGGACTTTCATCGCTAAATTTAAACGATCGAGCGCATACGTCATGTTCGAGAGCTCACTTCTATCTCATAACAACGGTCTGTTTTCTAAAGTTAGCGAATTTTAGACTGTGGCCTGCTGAACGTCGAAAAGTCAATGTCAGTTTACTTACTAAGTAACAAACTTTAGAAATTTCTTGTTTACTTAATTTTTATTTACTTAGGGAAAAAGCATTTAAAAAAAATGAATTGCAATTTATAAAATAGTAATTGATGGCTGTTAAAATGTGAATAAAATAAATCTTTTTATTTTTCTTCAATTTGAATTTTTTATATACTTTATTAATCTATTAATGTAAAATTTGTCTACATATTTTTCTTATATATTTTTCTTACGAGAATGATATATTTGTATATAGGGAAATTATTCAGATAAAGACGTTTGAAATTTTCGACACTTTTTCTCCGTTCATGAATTTTATAAATATTCTTCCAAAGTTAAAAATTTAAATTCATTTTTCCAAAACCTTAGACATTTTTCTAGATCAGCCTCACGTTCTTTCAAAGCTCTTTCATGTTCCAACCGGTCAGCAAAGCTAATCGAACGTTCGATCTGGCCACTCTAATCAGCGAACTATTGTTGGCCCAAGCGCAGCTCTCTCAAAAGCCCGTTCCTCGCCAAAACCCTATATCCGCTCGCGACAAAAGCTGTACCGAAATTCAGTTGTTCTCTCTCTCTCTCTCTCTCTCTCTCTCTCTCTCTCTCTCTCTCTCTCGGCCAATATCACTCCGAAAGTAAATAACAGTTTTACAGTAAAGCCCTCAACCCTATACTTCTGTGGAATAGTGTGAATATCAAATACCTTCTGTATATAACTCAACCAGCAGCGGTCAACGAGCCATGAAAGGCATGCACATGGCTCTATCTACAACGTCAGTTCGTGCCCTGGCACCGGACAATTTTTTTCTGCATACGAACATCGTTATAAACTTGCTTTTTGTTTAGAAAAAGTGATGAAGAGGAGGGGGGCATATAGATGCAGCTGCGTGGGCGAATAAACGCTTCTCGTGTATTAATTGGCTGAGTCTATGTGCGTATATACGTAGGGAGGAGGAGCGGCGAATTTGGCGGAAACGGAGAGAGAGAGAGAGCGGCGGAGAGAGCTATGCCCTTATCTGACTGGCGACAATCGAGTTAACCTTTTGGGAGCTTCATAAATCTTTCCATTAGCTGATGGCTGTTTCGCTCCCTTACTCTCTACGCGTGTGTACGCGGGATTTAAATGGGATAGTAGCCGAGCTATTAGCTTTTAATTTAACGCCGGGTGAACAACTGCTTTCTTTTATTTTCTATTGCCGATGCGATGCGGGGGTTTTCACTACAGCTGCTGGACGGAAGTTTGACGGGCATGTGATTTTGTTGATGATTGATAGCATAAGGTTGATTTTGAATGATAAACAATATTTTGGTAAAGTGAAATATTTTTTGTGCTTATTTGATTCACATTTTTTAAGCGAATTTAGTAAAATAATAACAATTTGGGATTTTCAAGAATTAAAAGTAAACTATAAGATTCATTTATTTAATTAAAATTTTTCAAATACAATTTAAGAACAAAAAACGTGTTTTTTAGTGTTTAATAAGATGGTTCGAACCGGAAGTAAAACATAAAATTAGTTGACAAATGAAGCAAGCTAATACTTAGTCTTTCAGATATTGAAAAAATATATTGCGATATATAAGCAAATCTAAGACCTCTTACCCTCCGCAATCTCTTTGCTAAATTTGTAGTTAATATTTTGTAGCATCTAAGAATAGCATTTGGTCGAGATTTTTTAAACACCAAGATAATTTTGAGACTGATGGCATAATTAAAGAAATTCAATCAAATATCATTATTAGATGCTTCAAAATATTAACTTGAAATTTTGCAAAGAGATAGAGTCTACCATTGCAGAGGGAAAATATGTCACTTTTTCCCAGAAAATATGTCACATGTTTTTGCTTTTATTGTCAAGATATATTTTTTAAAAATTAAAAACCAATACGATCTTCATAATCGGTAATATGTATATTACAATCCCATTGTCACTGCTAACACATCATTGTACTCGTTGTTTACTTTCACCATTCCTCGTCAGGATCAAATCGAAAACGATGATTTCTATTTTCACGAACCTTCTCCACCCAGAAAATAATAGCCGACAAATGAAACTCAAATGACCATCCGTATATCCCCCATACTAAACATAAAATAAAAGCCTCCTTTGTACCTGGCCTCGATTGTACTCTGCGCTATACCTTTACTATTGAATAAAAACATTTCGACTTCTTCGATCCAGATCGAAGAATCACTTTTCTCGAGTCATCAAGCGCATCGTATAAATCATCGCTCCTCTCTTTCTCATCTCCCTGAGTCAGAAAATCGTCACCCCGAGCGCACGCGTACATCTTCCAAGGCGCAGATGCACCTCCGGAACAAAACGGGCCTTTGGATCCTTTTTACGCTCCCTTCCTAAATCGAGCGCTCGCGTCGTATATAGATATATATACCTATATATACGCATATAGTATATACAAAGGCGAGAAGAAGAAGAAGAAGACGCGTGGCACGCGTGCGGACGGCTCTTCAGTCGGGATTGATGACAAACCGGTATATACGGAGGAGAGCCAAGTGCCCCTCGACTAAACTTCCTGTAATCTGCGACGCGCTTTGTCTTTTACCATCGCATCTCGCGCGCTGTCTGCGAGCCATAGATCGCGTTACCGTTTTTCTAATTTTTTTGCTGTTAAGAAAGGTTTTTTTGTCTTTTTAACTTGTGGTTTTTTTTATTGGTGATTTAGTTTTCTTTTTTTTTTACGGTGGGCTACAAATTACTGTGAAATATTGATATGTGAGAGTACACGTTTTTGTTTTGAATTTCGATACTTTCTTTCAGTGTTTATTCTACTACTTTTTATAGTGAATAAGTTGTAGAAATAAGTTATAGAATTTTTAATTTGCGATTAAAAAATATGAGGCTGTTGGAAAATATTTTGTAGAAAATTTACACTACCATGTAGCAAGACTGATGACAATATATAATTAGCGGTTTGACTTATGCAAAAAACTATAGTTATTATTATTAATCAAACGTATACAAAAATAAAGTTGTGCATTCAAAAATTATACAACTTGAATCCAAGGAGTTTCTGTAAAAAGTGGATATTTTTCAAGATTTTCAATCATAGCGTTTATAACCTTATGCAAAGCTGGAAATAAGACTATCAACTTTACTTCTCTGAAGTTGGCATAACACTTTTCTCTAATCGTAAAAGTACTATTATCATTGCCGTTGCAATATTAAAAAAAAAAACCATGTGTACTGCCAACTTCACTGGAAGTTAGCAGTACATACTCTGAAAAACAGTGATGAAATGATGCTGCGACCTTCGGATCTGCACAGGAATTTGCCGTTTTTTATCCGTTATTTTATCACCGTTTTTGAGCAAATAAACTGCTATGATCTATCCCGTACAACATGAAAATAAAAAAAAATTGTTATAAATAAAAAAATAAAACAATTATAATTACAATTATTATTACAATTGATTTGATCATTGTTTAACGGATAAAAAACGGCAAATTCCTGTGCAGGTCCGAAGGTCGCAGCATCATTTCATCACTGTTTTTCAGAGTATGTACTGCTAA
>JAPYZA010006107.1:0-18698 GCA_030522685.1 Eupelmus azureus | reverse complement strand
ATTTCTACTTTAACGAATAGGTAATAGATAAAAAACGCAAATTTTGATAATAGTACTTTTACGATTAGAGAAAAGTGTTATGCCAACTTCAGAGAAGTATCAACTTTTCTTGTCAAGACAAAAAATATATTAAAATTTCAGTCAATTCCGTTGAGTAATAATATTACTTAATATTCAACAAAAAAAGCAGTAAAAAGCTATCCTTTAAATTAAACATTTGAAAAAAATTGTTACGCAACGCATCAATCCATTATCAATTCCCTTAGACATAAAAAGAGTTTTAATCAGCCACAATTTAAAGCAATTATCGGGGCGCCGCATAATTTGTCCCACCCATAGTCAACACATGCTATCGTTTTCTTCCTAATTCCTAAATTTATCCTCCTCCTACATCTCGTTAAACTTTTTCAGTATCCTTCATCATCCAATAACAATTTACAATCATTAAACTAAATAACCCTCAAGCCTTTACCTATTCCATCCCCCTCTCACAAACTTTCCACATGACGCCCGTCCCCAAAGTGTTATTCCAACTTCTTTCTCTCCTCTTTTCGCGCCTTCTCTCTCTCTCTCTCCCCTCATCTCCACTTTCTCTCACTTCCCTCTTCTCACCAAACTTTTTTCCTCTCTCCACTCTCGTTCCCTAATTGATTCATCCTCTCCACATCTTAACAAAACCCTCCACTCTGTCTTTCTCTTTCTCTCTCCGACCACATCAAAAATTTCCCCATCAGCCCAGCATCTCGCATCATCAGCATCTCTCTCTCTCTCTCTTTTGTCCTGCCGACTTTTCCGGCCGCCCCGCGGCCTTCCATCATACGCGAGCGCGCATCGCGCAGATGCCAAAGAGGCGCGTGCTCGGCTGAATAGGCACGCCGCGTTATACTCACCGCCGAAACTCTCCATAGAGCTCGACAATGCAGGACCGCTCACGGATTTCTTCCTTTCGATCATTGAAGGACAGAGAGAGAGAGAGGATAATGCCGACGTCTCTCTAGTTATGCCAGTGTCCGACGGATCGAGATCTTTTGTGTTATATTACGACTGTGCAAGAGTGATGCAGCGGATGCAGTATATAGGCAGCCGCTCGGGGAAGAAAAGGAAACATAAAGAGTAGGGGATGCGCGTCTTAAGGAGCGCGCGGTTATTTTTGGCCTTTTTCGCCTCGAAAATACACAGCCCGCGGAAGATCCAGGAGAATAAACATGTATAAGAGTAAAATGCGGAAGGGCCTCGGGTAAGCGCCGCTGTGTGTATGTAAGTATGTGTATATATATATATATATATATATATATATATATATATATATATATGGCCGGAGGATGGATCCGGAAAGCTCTCGTAGATCAAATGCCGAGCGAGACGCTCTCGTGGTGAATTACGCGAGGAGGTAAATAGGGCGGGCTGTATAGGTTACGGAGCCGCAAAGAGGAGAGATACAGTTTCGGTGTAGATGGGTCTTTGAAAGTGGCTTTTCCGAAGTGCTTTTACAATTATATTGGCCTTGTGGCTTTCCTTTGGGACTGGGATGCTATAATTATGTATACGCCTGGTTTTTGAGAGAGCCTGAGTTGTGGTTAGGGATGGGACGAATGTTTTTATGAAACGTTAAAATTATCTAGGCTGATATTTTTAGTAAATAATTATTCGAATAAATTAATGAAAGATTTTGCGGCACTTCTTAATTTTAAAGTCGATATAAAAAATGTTTGTCAATCGTATGAAATCGTCCAAAAGCTTACTTCCTAGATTTCTTTTCTTACCACTTTGATTGTCTCTACACAGTTCGTATAGTCAAGGTATCAATATCAAAATCCACTCGTATCAATAACGCAATGCTAATTTACCCCTCACCAAAAAACACACTCGCTTACGCCTCGAACGTACCTCTCTAATACCACCGCATACCTACCCCAGCAGCCCAGCTCGCCTTATCCTCCACACATACAAATGCCAATCGGCAAACAAAACCCAAAAGCGACATCCCCATCAGAAAGAAAAGACGCAGACACTATACCTCGCCAGCCAGTGCCTACATACGCCGCATAGAGCAAGAAATTAACCCGTTAGGTTTCACACCAGAGCACACAAAGGGATCGCGCTCGCAGTAGATCAGACAGAGCTCGGCTGCTGCTGCAGGCCGAGGAAAATGCAGCGTTAGGATGTACACAGGGGACGATATATAGATGGGATTTGCGCTGGGGTTGAAAAATAATAATGCGGCTGCTGCTGCATTGGTTCCCCCTGCGTGTATAAATGTACCTTAGCTACCGCTGGTGAGGCCCGTAGCTGCACACGTGCCGAGGGGTGGTCCCAGTATATATACATCGACAGACCGGCTGCGACTATGTATAGGTTAGATGCGGAGAAAGTGTATAGGAGAGAGAGGGAAAAAAGTTGCGGGACAAAGATGGGCGCGAAATCGAGCATATGCGAGGAAAAGGCGGCGTTAAAAATTTGGTTGGATGTTTTGGGTTTGGTGCGCGGGAATTGCCGATTTCACGGGGTAGAATTGGTTTTTGCAGTGGAAATTTTGGGTGAGAGAATGATTAATTTAGAAATAAGTAGGTGACTGCGCAGTTTGATGTACTAAGGATTAATTCAAAGCTGCTGAAGAGCATTTAATTCGATTATGTATACAGAATTTTCAGGCACTACAAGCTATTAAAATCTTGTCGATAAAATTGCAATGCAATTAATACCCGATCTCCACTTACTTATCAAAATTTATCGAGTAATAACGTTCCCATTACAGCCCCATAATCCCAAACGCAACCAACCCACCCCACAATCCATACAGACACTTTCTATCACACCTCCAACCCAAAATATAATTTTCGATCGCGTGAGCATACAGCATGCATCACCTCCATACACACACACACTCTCGAAACCTCCCTACCTGCCCCCAAACCTTAATTCACACTCTCTCACAACGCGCACACACCCATCCATCCATTCGCGTGTCACATCCACGCGCGCTTTTCCCTCTCCTTATATCCCTAAACGAAAAACCAATCGCTATATAGGACCGCGCGCTCGCCACAAAGATGCAGCGCAGCAGCCGCGATCGGCGATGATCGAGGGGGATGCCAGATCTCTCTGCTCAGTTCGCTTTCGAACGGCGCTAAGCGCGCTCTCTCTCTTTGAGCTCCCCCTTTGCTCGTGTGTGCCTGCATATACACTTACACAGCAGCGGGAAATATAAAGTCGCGGCGAGGGCTCGCCGTCAGTGGCCGACGCACCGCCGGAGCGTCTCGACGCGAAGCCCGCTCTCTGGTACATTAACACGTATACACAGAGGTAGACACCTATATAGACGCAGTCTTTGATCGTGCGCCAAAAAATTTTTTTTACTCTCATCTCGCGCGGTATTATTCTTATCGATGCGCCGCGCGCGGATTCCAGGCCGGTGTTCGGTTACCAGGCCGGGGAGATCGTAAATCGCCGGACGGTGAATTATGCGTGCGCGCCAAATTTTGTGAATGAAAGTTTCGCGCTGTTTTATAGCGACGAGTGGTACTGCGGAAACGGATCCGATCCACGCCAGTGACCAGTGCTATTTTCTCTTTATACACATTCGTTAAAAGTGCTACATATATATAAGCCGCAAAGGTCCTCGGGAAAAAAGTGCCCAAAGCCCCCAATGGAGACTTTCTAAATCAATGGTGCATTACATCGCGGAGTGATTCCTGTCTGTGTGTGCGGTGCGCGGCGTTTTCTCGCTATATATCGGATCTCCATGTGTCCGCGCGGCCACAAAACCGAGCCGAGGAGCAGCGCAGCGGTGTCGCTTTCCGCGCGGACGCGCGATTATGAGACAGCCCGCGGGTTGACAGAGACGTCAGCTGTCCGCTTCGCTAGCGCGCGGAAAGTGCTTTTGCTTGTTCGCTGATTTGTGCGTGAATATGGCTTATTATTTTACTTATTAGGCGATGTCCTGCGACGTCTGGTGAGAGGCTAAACGAAATTTTTGAAATTTTCGCGACTGTGCTGGTTTATATTTTTTTATCTAATACAGAGTTTCGGTATTTTTGATAAAGAGTGTTTATTAAGAACGTGCGATATTTTGTAAAAATATATACTAATTGTTAAGTAAATAAAAGAGTGTTACGGTATAATTTTAAAACACTTCCAATAAAAGAACGCTAAACTTCCTCATCGAAAAAAACAAGTGCGCCAAAGAAGAGCGAGCTCCCTCAAGTATATTATTACAAATCTCAACGAGCTTTACAGCCTTGAAGCTCCCCGCCGCGCGTGCCAACATCTCAAGAGCCTTTCGAAACACGATAGTGATTGATAATCCACAGGGGGGCAGCTGCTGCTACTACTGCGAACACACCCGCGCTCACTTGAACCAATAAACCGGAGCGCACCTACGCGATTCCTGCTTCATTGTTCGCCGATCTCGGGAAGATGCGGCACAGGAGTGGAGACGACTCGCTGGCCGAGGCGTGAGAGGAGCCGGCATCTAGATATATATACCTTCGTTGCTTCCGATCGTCGAGCGCCACCCGCTGCAAGCCATCCGGAAGTAAGTACTTTCGCCGCGCGCGCGGCTCGAGTTCGCGAGCAGCTGCTCTCTGGCTCGATTTTTAGTGCCTGATGGCCTGCCGATAGTAAATCACCCCCGCGGGGCTGAATTACTTGCCGGGCGTTAGTTAAATGCTAATCCAGGAAGTTGGGTTGATGGGGTTTTTTTTTCGCGGGAGGGTGGGGGTAGTTGGGGTCGGGGGCGAGGGCGGAGTGTGCGGGGATAGGTGAATTTAGAATGTTGGGGTGATTTGGGGTTTTTTTTGGGAGCGGTGCTACTAATTTGCGGTAAACGGTTTGGATGTAAAGTTTGTGTTTTATTTTAGTTTTTTATGTTCGTAAGTTTAGGCATAAAATTTGGTGATATACTATTTTATCACCTACGGGTTTTACAGCTATTTAATTACATACTTTGATGAACAAATAAATTACGATCATTTTGTATAAAAAGAAATTTAACAGTTTAAGGTTATAAAACTATTTTTAAATCTCAAAAGCTCTAAATTCTTTATTTAAAACAAGATAATGCATTTTTTGTAATTTCTTTGTTACGCACCTCATTCAAAATGTTTACGTAAAAATACGTTTGTTTTGTGTAATATTACTCATGTCTTCTTTGCACACAATAACAAACAAAGCTGTAGCTTAAAAAAGACAGATTCTTGGCTGCTGGCCATTACTATAAAGATTCATTCAGAAAGATCAATAAAGCTTTTGCGCAAATTCAAAAAGATCTTCGAGAGATAAAGCTCATGTCTCATTCATCACACTTATATTTTTAATACCAACCGGCGATAATCCAATAGCTTAGAGACTAAAAGAATAATACTAATATGCACTAAACTACGCTGCAATAGAAATATAATCCACATATCATAACTTTCATACACGCGCAGTATTTCCCTAAAGAAAAGCTTCAATTTTCCCTTTATCCACATACGATCCTTCATAAAAGGTTCCGTGTCACTTAACTTGAAATATAACTTCCTGTACAAAAGACTTTTTCTGAAAGACTCTGGATTAAAGCTGCACAATGCAATCTCAGATTTTTATTGAAACTTTTATTGGATTTTATTACTCGATAAAACCAACCTTTTTATTCGCGAGATTTTTTTATAGCCTGCAATGCGTGACGTGTTAGAGTATTAAAAAAAATTATTCAAGTTAAAAAAAGCTTTCTTTGCATATTTTAAACGCGAGCATGTCTTATCTATCTAAGCAAGCATTATAATTTGAAAAAAGAGGAAACCATAAAAGCGCCTCCCAAACGAGCGTTGAAAATCAAGATAACATTTGCATAAAGAGAAAAGCTCGTTCCATTTCACGATTCCCATCCAAAGAGGCCCTTATCTAAAATCTCGCATAAACGTCAATTACTCAACTACCACGCGCATTCCAATAATCCAACATTTACCATCCCCGTCTTTAAAAAATTTAATAGCTCCATAAAACTGCGCTCCAAACGCAAACACGCGCTTCATATCCGACTCAACCCTTTCATCAATTATCCACGTACACATCCACCGCTCGTCCTCTTTGAAAGCCTCTTAACGCATCGCGGGAGAATCTCAACCCTCCGCGCATATATATCTTCAAGTGCGCGTCTCTCAATCGCTATATAAATCTGCAAAAGCGCCGCGCCACACGTGCGCTATCGCACTCGTCGATGGAAAAATGGTTAAAAATGGTTCGCGCGATTGATGCGCGCGGCCGGGGCCTATGTAGTCGGTGCGAGCGCACGCGGGGGGCTCAAAAGTGCGCCGGCCCCACTCGAGATAGCGTCGAGAGTGCGCGAGCCCCAAGGCTCGAATCGCTTTTTGATATTCGATGACTTTTAGTTTAAATTGCGAGCGTGGCGGGCTCGTGGAGTAGGAAAATTGTTTTTTATGTTTAAATGGGAGTGGGTGACATTTTTTGTTTTGTAGACGAGTCGGGGGATTTATTTTTGGTTTATTGTTGGTGAATGGTAAATAAAAGGAGAGTTGAAATTGGTGATTTTAATGTACTTGTGGGATGAAAATTATCTCGAGTGGTTGCCATTTATACTAGGGTTTACATATCAAGCTTTTATGCTTTCCACTTATGATTTCATTAATCTCGGCACACTTCCATAATATTCAGTAAAGTGCGCATACGTCTTTAAATATACGCGGACATAAAAATGCTAATTTTAAGCAATAAATAAAATTAAAGTTTTAGTTGAATCAAATATAACAAACTTTATTTGTACTCTTTCACGTATGTAACTACTATTTAAGTCATACAGTTTAGCATTAAAAAACAAAAGCTCATTAGTTATCTCCACCTAAAAAAATTACCAATCTCAAAAATAAAAAAATAACCTTATTTACAATACTGAACAAAACCTCCTCCAACATAAAAAAAATCAACTAACCGAAAACACACATTTCCAAACCAGAGGCCCCATGAGAGACCTGAGCAAGGATGACACCGGGCACGCTACTACTGACGGTGGCCCTGCTGGCACTGGCCCAGCTCGTCCCCTCGTCGCCCTACACCTTCTCGGGCATGCGCCAGGTGGTGACGCGCAACGTCACCGGGGTCCAGCTCACGCCGGATCACGTGATGGAAATAGTCGAGGAACAGACCTGCTCTGCCTCTCTCGTAAGGCTCACCTGCCGCTCGCTCAACGCTTTCGTCTTCGTCCTGGAGGCGAGGTACCAGCCAAATCGGACGGACGCTTGCCTCTACGACAGAGATAGCTGGTGCAGATACAAGGCGCTCTTTGCGATGATCAGGAATCTGCAGGCGAAGAGGAACTATCTGCTGAGGTACACCAGTGAGGATAGCGACGATCCGCTGGATTTTCGGAATACGCTTAATCGCAGGTGAGGTGTAGAGATTTCTTTTAAGCTTTTTTTGGAGGGTTGGTTGGAATTGGGGTTAGAGAACTAGTAAACTAAGTTTATTGAAATTAATTGAGTTATTTTTGTAAGCACTTATTATTTAATAAATATTTATTGTACTTGTAATCAAAGTATTAATATCTGACATATTTTTTAATTTTTATACTTTCATTTCTATATCTTAGCTATTTTAAGACGCGTTATCTTTGCTGACAGCTTTCCTAAGAAATGTCAATTACATGTACAAGATGCGAGTGAGCTTATTAAACTAAAGTGTGCAAAGTATAATCAAGTTAAGAAAATCCTATAATGTAATCTTTTTAAATTCAGGGCACAAGTTCAGTGGTGTGGGAAATTTGATCTTATAAGTATTTCCTCTAGGTACAAAAATATTTAAATTGAATATAAAAATATTTAAAAATTGATACACAAGAAACCATAAAATGTGCAAAAATTTTAAAACATCGTCCAGGACTATGAAACAATGTGAACGGCTTCAAAGGTAATCTGAACCTGTAGGGAGCAAAGCGTCCGTGAAGCAGGAGACCGAATTCGCAAAATCTAGAATTTCAGTCGGATAATCCAACCGCAACTTAGAAAAGGATAATGTTGTTCTCTGTAGTTGTGTAACATTATGCTTTATGCAATGATTTTATAAAAAATTATTAAAAATATGATTTATGAAAAAATATTACTTTCACTCTACAATAATTTGCATTCATTGATATTCAAAAATAAAGCAAATATTTTTTGTATTCTTCACATTTTTAAATAATTGTACTTTTCTACTAAAACTTAATGTATTAATTACAAATACTAAGAAGCAAAATAAAAGAGAAATAATATATAAAATAAAATAAAATGATTAAATCGATAACTAAGTAAATTAAAATAATAATAGTAATCGCTATATAAACAACCAAATCAATTTTTATTTGGACGTGCTTTGAAATATAAATTTTTCATTCTTATCAAAGTCGAAAATTAAATTATTGAACAAGAATAACTTCCTATCTGAGAAAGCTTTTGATTCCGATTTTTATTTTCATTACAGATAGAATCAATTAAGCTAACGTAACTTTTAATAATACTTTAACACGTATGTATACATAAATTTTTATTATCAACCAATCGATTAATACATCACTGATTGAAAAACTCAAGTACAGCCAGAATCTCTAACCGATCCAACTGATAATAAAATACGAAAATTAGTACCACGTTGAAGCTAAATACATTGCCTAAAAAAAAAGCGACGAGTATAGAATGCACCGAATGCACCGCAGATGTGCAGATGCGATCAAATCAAGCATAATATATCTACATGCGCGCTCGGGGAGAATGTTCTTGTAATGGGGATCGAAAAATGGAGGGGGGTGGGGCCGAAAAACTGCACCAAGGGTAGCAATCTGATCTGTGATACACGAGGGCTCGCGCACGCCCATTAAATATCTTTGGCAAATACGGGCTGCGGACAATTATTACGAGGCCCTGGGCATATATTACACGCGTGCACCCTCCTTATGTACTTTGCATTCCGGCTTGGATTCTGCTGCTCGTGTTACCTAGTGCTTTTTTTTGACATGGTTCTACTGTGGGGCGAGTGTTGGAAAGTCAACGGAAAATTAATATCGAATCTCGGGCGTATTTGCGCACGTGCACGTGATTCGTCATTGCCGCTGCTTTGATCTGTGAGGTGTCGTAGTGAAAAAGCGGTGATTTGCACTCGGAAGATGACAGTTGCGTACCTGGTGGGTTGGAACTGTTGTTTTTTAAGATGAAAAAGGTGATAGATATGAAGGTGAATGTTTCGATGAACAATGTAGAAATTGTTGTATGAGCGCGTACATCCAATTATAGTAAAAACGAAAGATTAATTAAACAATTATTTCTGAACGTGTTTAAAATCAGTATTAAAATTTCACCTCTACAAAAATTGTAAAACACTAACATTTTTATGACTCTTTTTTATTGCAGCTTATTTTTTTTTATTAACCAAAAGTATATATAATACATAAATAAATTCGTTTTTTTAAATATTAAGTAGAAAAGTGTTAAATAATAAAACACGAATTATTGTTTGAAAGAAACAGTAATTTTTAACAGTAACTTTTAATTCTTTAACAGCTTCGATTTCAAATGTGCTAATATAAAATATTACCTTTAATGTGTATTGCATTCGTAATTTTCTTTGTCGCTTTTTAAAGTATGTCATATTATATTAAATTATAATTTATAATAGGCAAGCAATTAACTTAATATACTAACAATTGTTTCATATTTGAATATAAAAATTGTATCGTACAATAAATAAAATAAAAAAGAATTATAAATTCTTGTGTAATATTTAACTTTCACATGAATAATAATTATTATTCAGATTATTAAATAGAAAAGAATAAAAATTCGTCATTTGATTATTATTTATAAACTTAATTCTCTCTAAGCTAGTATAGTTTAAATTACATTTTTCTCTCATCCACCCAGAATTGCTTTTTAATTATTTTCGGTTATAGTTTTTAAGTTAAACGAGAAGTCTATTATATTCAATAACTTTTTTAATTAAAACATTTTTTAACGAGTAAAAAGTAAATTCACAAAAACGCGCAAGTTTTAGTCTGCATCATAAAAAATGAGCAATTTTAATGAAACAAAACTATACTATTTATTTTGAAGAAACTTTTCATGTGCAGAATGTAAAAAACATACAAAACGCGCGGACGACATGTACATAAAACCTTACGCTTAGCTTAATAACTACACATTTTGACTTTCCTCTACACACGACGACTGACGTAATTACTTACATATATTACAACAAAGAACAATGCATTTCAAACAACCATCTCAATACGACTTTAAAACCGTTTACTCCCAGTCGCAAAATAAACACGTTCAGCTCAAAGTTGTATTCGCAGTATCCTCCCTATACATATAAAACCCACCTCCTCCACAATACAGATAAAATCCCCAATACTTCGATTTCCGTGTAAACAGCAGCCGAGCGTAACGCGCACTTCCCTCCTCTTGTGCATTTATATACCCAAAACAGAAATCAAAAGTTCAGCCGAGGTGTAAACATTTAATGAAAGCAATCCAACCTCCCCCCTCCCCGAGCCCCTCAATGTACCGCGCGCGATAATGACCGGAAGAAACGTAAACCTCCGAGTGCAGAGTTCAAAGGGCGCACTTTCGCCTCTCTCGCTCGTCCCCCGCTTTATATTTTCACATTTCCGCGAGCGGAAGATTGCATAAGCGTGCAATAAAAATTCCAGACGTACACGGTAGCGTGGAACCCTCCGTATGTATGTGCGTGTGTGCATGTGGAGAGAGAGCCCCAGGCGGAAAGTCTCTCCCCGAAAATCCATTCATGCGGGAGAACTGGAGTGAGAGAGAGAGAGAGGCAGAGTTCGCCTTTTATGAAAAGAGGAAGTGAACGAAAGCGCGAGCTCGCTGCGAAAGGAGCGTATATATGCATACGCGCGTGTGCTTTAACGCTTTAGATTGTTTTTTAACAATTCAAGGCGATGGGTAGTTAGGAGGAGGAGTGAGGGAAATGGGCTATTCAGAAATTTGAATATGGAAATGTGGAGCGGCTGGTTTGCCGTGAGTATTAATAATTGTTGCTCGCGGATGTATGCGCGAAAGTCTGGATGCATGGAAAAGTATTGGATTTTTTTGTTTAAAGGGGAATTTATGTAAGGATCGTTGGGTTTGGTTTACGATAATGTACGTTTGCTTCACTCGTATTGATAATGTGTATTGTACGGCTTAACATAAGCAAAAATTTTATTTACCTTTTTGTTCAAAAATTACATAATAAATTCAAAATAGAGAAAAATTTAATGTAATTTTTACGTATTTCTGTATTTATTCATTAAATATTAAAAATAAATGTAAATATAATAAATATAAATATAAACAATAAATGCAATCGTAATCTGCATAGAAATCTGAAAAACTTAGTTATAAAATAAATATCCAAATTAAACAAGAAAGGTCACACATCAATCAAAAGAACACAAAATCCTAACCAAACAAACATTTACACTCACCCAACATTCGCGACTCCAGCAACCCAGCTCCAGTCTCACGCCATTAATCTTGCTTTCAGGTGCTCAGGCCTCCACCACTGCCGCTACAGGGTAATGTCCGATCATCCGGAAGCGCTTTTCTGGAAGCCTGCAAACATACGAATCAAATACGCCTGCATACCAGGTGGGTCACTCTCTCTTTCTTTCGCCTTCATCTCTAGCTATACACACACAACAGCCTGATACATAGTCTCAACTTAAACGCCACTTATACACGCGCACTGGCACTTTAACGGCTTCGATATATCGATCGTTTTCAAAAGTTCACCGGCCCCCTGATCTCATCTCCTCTTTTCTCCCTGCTGACGCGTTTTCCGATTCCGAATCTTTATAAGTATATATGTATATCTTGTATACGCAGTATCAGACGCGGACGATGTTCTCACGAGTCATGTACTTACAATAAGCGAGGTTTTTACGAGATACGTGAAAGCGAATGCGGTAGGCCGCATGTATACGTAGACTTCTAGATTTCTATCGCGAGCGATCGACAGCTGCAGCTAGTGTGTTCGTGTGTACTTTTGCGAATAGACCGGGAATCGTGGATGAGGGTTTATGTGGTGTGTTCGCTATTCGCGCGGGGTTGGCAGGATTGGAAAAAAGATGGCTTATCAAGTGGGGTTGTACGGTTTTTTGCTGTGGGTTGTGTTTTTTCTGGAGGTTTTTTTTTGAGTGGAGAGAAGGTGTTTGTTTATTGGGAAATCTGGTTTGATAAATGGGATGTGGGCATGATGGGAGATTCGGTTTGAGTCTTTGATAAATGAGATTTTGGGTTGAACGCAAGGAGCCCTGAGAGTAGTAACGAAATTGTAAGTAAACGTAAAAATTATGATTATATATAGAATTTTACTTGAAATATATTTTAACAAAGAAATGTTTCAACTTTTCACTTCAAAGTACGTAAACGAATTTTGCACTTTTAAAAATAGATTTTAATTTGCTGTAAAAAGTTACATTCATTTAAATATTTATAGAAATTCCAAAAGAATTTTAGTTGATTCTTAAAAAAATCCAGTTTTATTTTCGACACGATACACACAGCTTGCAAAAATTTATCAATTTATTTTCGCTCTATTTTTTTTATACTTTTGATACTGCTTGGAAATTTAACTTGGAATTTTTCGATGGAACTACTAAATAAAATAAAAATCGGAGTATTTTGTATGCGCAGGCGACACTCGGGTGATATAAAATTCTATATGTGCAGTCACCTATAATACTAGGTATAATGAATAAATATTACTCAAAATAATTTTTTTCTTTTTTCGGTCGAGAAAATGCTTCAATAGAAAATCGATAAACGTTTTTTTATACCAGTTTTTTAACACATTTTAAAAAAATATATCAACAATTATTTGTTATTTTAAACAAACATTCGCAAGTTTGTTTTGCATATTACACTTAAATACTACTGCGACTTGTTTCGAGCTCGTCTTGAAGTGATCGATCTGAGGAACACATATATATGTATAGTATTCTGACTGTCTCGTTGCTGTACACTTCTTTTGTAATCTGGAGGAAAGGAAAATTGTTGTCTGAAGCTTAGTCCAAATTGCAAGTAGAAACATGCTCAGATTAAAGTGTCATAAACGTAATACAGTGCTGGGCGGTGCGTCGTTTTATATACATACTCGGCCTTCTTACCTGAAGTGACGAAAAATTGTCACGTTTCCAGATGCAAGGAATAGCACAAATAAAGCAATTTTTATTACTGTATATTTTATTATTGTATATATGGTTATTTTTTTCTGTTTAACAAAATTCTGTTAAACAAATTTTATAGGCTTTTTCTTCAATTTTTATTTACTTTTTCGAAATTAAAAATTGGTTACACACTTATGCAATCAAACGTAAAATACATTCAAGTTAGGTATTCTATTTTCTATTATGTTTAATTAGCAGTAATTTAAATAAATCTTGGCATAGTATAAAACAAAAACATTATTTAAATATTGATAAACATTATTTTGTATTGTCATAAAGAACTTTAAATTTAGGCAATCTTTTATTCTTCGCCCTCCCCTATCTGTATTAGTTTCAGTTATGCAGCAAAAAAAAAAATAATAATAATAATTTCAACATTTTTGCAAAATACATTTTCTTTCCCTGAAACAAAAAGCTATATGAAACACACCTCATCTAATTATCAATATCCTTCACAATATTAATTATATCTCAAATTCATTTTCGATGCACACCCACAGATAACTAATCCAAGTCAAATCACTTCCATTATTTCCGTCCAATTACACCACAAACAAAACACCTACACAACCCCCCATCCCTCCCAAAACCTCCTCTATACAATACCTCTCCACAACGACCGCCCTCCGAAAACCAAGCCGCGCAGCTTCATTTCCTTTGCTCTCGATTCGAATCACGAGCTCTCTCCCTCTCCACTCGACGACAGTCCTCTATACCGTTCTCCCGAAAATCTACGAATGCTCGCGAAAGAATAAAGCGCACCGAATCGATTGCGGCCTCCCACATGCATATACATATATACACATTCGGCTGCACGCCGCGAAGAAGCGAGAACGAGCATCTAGATATATACCTCCCACCTGGCTTCTCTCTCCTACTCTCGAATCTGGAGCAAGGACAGCCATCCCCGCACCGCGTCTCTATTCATCCCCCTGCATGATAAACGCGCTGGCTTCAGGCACCCCCACACCCCCGCGGTATCGCATCCGTCATAGAAACAGATGCAGCGGGCTCTTTTCCGATACGTATATATATACACGCGTGCAGAGGGGGGAGAGAGATACATTATTGTTCGGATGCTGCGCGTGGTACTCGCGTGCCTTTTCACACGAATTTATACCAGGGGATATAGGTGTGCGTTATGCTCGCTCTTTCTTTTTTTCCTCGCGCCGCATACTCCCCCGTGTCTTTTTCCCCGTGCAAATGCACGCAGGAGCAAACGGCAGGGGTGCAACGACCGAGACGTGAAATTGTTGAAAATTAGGGCTGCGCTTTTGGCGCGCGTGTATGTGAGTATACGACGTGAAGTAGTGTAAGGAAGCGCGCAGCGAGAACGGGAGAGAAGTTTTCTTTTCAATTATGCGTTCGCAATCCGTTGGGACAGGGACGGAAAGTTCCGCATTGTTCGCTGCTTGAAGTTATGCTCGCTGCTCGCTTTTATGCCTTAATGGTCGTAATAAGGGCGGCTCGAGAGTCGAATTCTCTGTGATAAGGCTAAATAAATTGCTGGGGAAGTTGGGCTCGTGAAGCTAATTGCAATTAAAATTTGCTAAGTTGTTGGAAAGGGGGTAGTAGGTTCGAGTATGCTGTCTTGATTTTGGTAACTGGTTAATTGCGTTGGGAACTTATATGGACTAGATTGTTACTATAGAAATATTTTTTAATTTAATACATTTTAGCATGCTGAAGTACATGAAGTTTCAAAATTTTAGTAATGAAAGAGTAATTAGGTAATATTAACTGATTTATGTATTAATATACAACGTTATATTTATTTTACAAATAGTATTTTTTGAATTATTTTATATATGATTCTAGTCCATTCAAAAATTTGAATATTTTGAAAAAACAGTTTCGGAGTTTCATAATAGACCATTTAAATTTAGTTTAAAACTTGAAGTTTGAGATTAATATTGAAATGATAAAAGGTGGCAAACAAAATAGCTGTCGCTAGATTCGTTGTACATACAACTTTTAGTTTTACTTTTAGTTTTGATTCTAATAATTAACTAGTCAATATAGTTTTCGTCAATATAGTCAACTAGTCAAATTTTTGTTTCAGTAGATTGAGGGTAAATATGCTTTATTTGATTGAGCGATAATTCTAAAAAGTAGTTGAATAGACTTTAATAATTAACAAATACAATCTCTTGTATCTTATAACAACAAAGGTCCATAAAAAAATAGCAAAAACGGTATATTTTCTTTTCTTATTCATAGTATAAATTATCTCAAAGTTTCATCAATTTTCCCAGAGGCGAGTTATTTTCTTTGTAAGATTGGTATAATTTTATAATTTTATGACAAGCTCGACCGCAACCCGAATTTTCCACTTAAAAAACCAAATTAACACGTGCGGCCTCTGAATTGAAGAATTCTTTTAATTAAATTCCTGAACACACACACGGACGCTAAACTCAAACATTTAGCCCGGCCAAAAAACCAGATCGTTCGTCGAGATTCGCATACCTCCCAGCTCACTAATTGAACCCAAAAAACGTATTCAATTCCATTATACCCAATTACACCCACCCTCGCATTTCCCAATCAAATCATCCATACCCCAACGCACCACCACAATCATACAACTTACTCAAAATTTCCCTCAAAATTCCAGAGGCGATGGTCTACAAGTACTGCAACGCGGAAATAGCAGTGCCCGCCGGCGAGGGTGGCTACCTCAAGTCACCGGGCTACCCGCTCTACTACCTCGGCGGCATCAGCTGCGGCTGGACGTTCAAGGCGCAGCCAGGCCAGAGGCTTGTGCTCACCCTCCACGATCTCAACATTCGCGGTGAGTGGTCCACTAATTAATTAGCCCACTGTATGTACAAGCGAGTTTGCGCCTGTTGTTCTATTGTAATGCTTCATGCTCTGTTTAATTTGGCTGACTGTAGAGCACGAGAGGGACGGAAGCTGCCGGGACGTGGTGAGGATACGAGACAATGGGAATACGCTGTTCGAGTCCTGCGGAAGCCAGGCTGGTGTCAAGGTCGTTACTAATACGAACGTGGCCACGCTGAACTTGGTGGGCTCGGCCAAGTTTTACGCGGCGAGAGGTTTCTTTCTGCATTATCAAGGTGAGAGAGGATTTGGAGGTTTTTCTGGGCATGGGGTCAAGTTTTGATAAAATTTATTGTTAGGAAACTTTTGTATTTATGACATGATACAGTAGTTAGTACAGTACAATTTTGCTGTGAGGTTATCGTATTAAATAATTGTTGGTATCGATTAACGGAAGAAATGCTTTTTATATAATATCGGATGGAATATCAGATAATTAAATTGTTACGAGATTTATTAAAAATTTAATGAAGGACGTAAATCTGACAGGAGATTAATTAATTTTAAAATACTGGATTTAGATAGAGGTTATTATTATCTCAGTAAAGATTTATAATAAAAAGTCGATTAAATAACGCGCTGTAACTTTTAAAATTCAAGTGATTCACTTCAGATACTATTCGAAAAGTTTGATTTAAAATTTACAATCGATTTAATCCTTAAAAAAGCCTTCGTGCGATTAGTAAATTTCCCAATCCATCACCCGTCCAAATCACCAAAAAATCAACCAAAACCATCCTAACAAAAAAAAAAATCAACCAATAATCCCCAACAAAACGCCAACAGCAAAAAGCACTATCTTAAATCACCTCGCGCTTTAAACCCACCTCTCCGCTACATACGCAAGCCGGAAATCGACCGGAACGCCATATCCATACATCACAGAGAGCCCATCCGTCAAGCTCCGCGCGCCTGAAACAACGCAGAAAATAAAAAGTTATATTTCGACTCTCGCTGCGAAAATCCGTACGCACAAACACATATCCACGTCCTCGCATCCGCGATTTCACGCGCGCGCGTAAAACTTCTCACGCTCGTTTAATTTTAGAACCCCCCACACTCGCGCGCGCAATTCAAACGCCGGCTCTCTCGCATGCGGCTATATACATCATATTCAAACGTTACGATGTAGCTATACACAGCAGCAAATTGCGCTCTACATCCACAGGGGGGCTGTATCCTCCCAAAGTAGAGAGTCCGTAAAAGCACCGTTTGCGCTCGCACAGAGAGGCGCTGAGATATCGATCGATAATATCGGTTCGACGTGCAGTATAGTATATATTCACTCTAATACTACCTCTCTGTCGGCAGTTTTAGGGTGTCCCGACATCGAGGCGCCCCCGGGCAGTTACGTCTGCAACGGCACGCTGCAGTCACGGACCTTTCTCTGCAGGCAGGGCACATTGTTCCCGGATACCGGACAAAGGACGCGCACTGTTCACTGCAGGAACGGGAGATGGGAGGAGAGGCCTTCCGATTTGCCGGCCTGCGTCCATGGTGAGTTATTTTGAAGAGGGGCTGCGTGCGTTTTTGAGATGGGTGTGGATAGGTACGTGTGGAATTTTTGGGGGGGTTGATGGTTTTATTGGTTTGGTGGGTGGGTTGGGTGACGGTTTTGGGTTGTCTTGAGAGGATGGATGGTTTGAAGTTTGGTTTGATAGGTTTGGAGTTTATGGTTTTTAACTAGGGTATGAATTTTGTTGAGTGTTCTTTTTCATAAAGGTTGAAAAATATTTGGTTTTATGACGCTGTGTATATGATGTTTTTTTTATGTGTTGAAGCGCGTGCATGATTGTTATGCTTGCTGACAAATACGAGGTTTAAAAAACTTTTTTCAAATTTCGCTTTTAGTCTTATATAGATATATCTTTTGTGTTTTTTAATTTTAAGTCGCTTATTAAATGTACATTAACTAGCTGGTAATTATCTGATTTTATTTTTAATCTATGCAATTAAAGATTTAAAAAATGATTAATTAAATCGCTAATTAAGATTGCTTTTTATAAAGTATATCCTTGTACAGTAACATTCCTTATCTTATCATATGCTAAAGTTACCTAATCAGTTCAATACCTCTCTTTACGATTCGTATGATAACTAAATCAGAGTCAAAGAATTTAGCAATTCCAAAACACAGTAATTTACAACAATTTTTAAACATCTTTCAAAACTTCTCCAACTTTTCTGCTACCTCCCCTATTCACATCTCCGCAAAAAAAAAACCACAAAACTCCAGCAATAAACAATCCCAGCCATCAAACGCCACAAACACAAAAACAACCATCAACAGACACTTCCTCCCGAGGCAGCCTCCATACTTAAAAAAAATCCAGGCTGTAACATCCTGCAAAAACAGCCTCGCGCGCAACAAAACGTCCGTTAAAATTGGCACGTTTCGTCTCAACAGCGCGCGGGCAACGGTAGCTCTCTCGGTAATTTGCTGGAAATCACGCGCCAGAGCTCGACTCCGCGTCTCTTCTCTCTCTCTCTCCGAGCGAGAGAAAAAAGAGCGGTGCATTGCTCCCTCCTCTCTGTATTTTCGAATGCTCGACGCGCTTGTCACATGCACTCGTCCGCTTTCCCGCCGCTGGTGTAAGTATATATCTCCCCGATGGTCTGTGTAAATATTTGCTTTGAGCATGATTCCAGCCGCGCT
>JAPYZA010006106.1:0-11425 GCA_030522685.1 Eupelmus azureus | reverse complement strand
ATACGGTATGAACGTATAACCTCCTCCTTTTTGAAGTCGGTTAAAAATATGTATGCCCCGTGGCGATATATTGGCGAAACATTAAATAGCATTGAACTTACAAGAAAATAGTTACACCATATATTTTCAATATTTCGACAATGGTAAATTTTACCAAAAAATCTTTTTTATTCCCCACACCAACACTCAACACTCTCAGTACCCCCAAAACTTCTTGGTCAACCTCAAATGTCGAAAACCTCATATCTCCGTTCAATACTAATGATAATTCCCTCTTACATCAACAAATGTCGTACCCGGGTGTTGAAATTTCGGCGGCTTAACAACAAGCGTCAGCCCGTGCGTCAGTCCAGCGGCGCGTGTGCATCTCACGGTCCGCGCCCGTAAATTCGTTTATCCGTAAAACGAATAACAAAATTAAAAAGCCATTTGGGCAGGGAGCCCAGTGATTCGCTCCGCGAGATGATTCGCCGCGAGGTGACGGATTCGCTCTTTTTTCTTTTTGCTTCGCAATGAAAAAAAAAAACGATGCCGCCCGCTGGAGAATCGCGCTAATTAATCGCTCTTTCTCTGACGCACAAACTCGCACTTGGCTCGGATGAATAATCGCGCCGTTACATTATTGCGCTAACGAGAAGAAGTCGCCGGAGCGTGCTTGTAATCGTATCAAAGACATCGGCGATGAGAGAGAAAAAGAGAGAGAACGTCTACAATGCTGGCCTGGTGTATATTTGAGGCGATGATACGCGTCGACAGGCCATCGAGTGTACTTAAATGCGGGATCCACACGAGAGATCTGTTGGGATGACGCAGTTGGTGGGAATGTTCGTTTAATAATTCAATCGCTGGTAATGTTCGTTTATTACGGGAAAAAGAATCTGAATGTGCGAGCGGTTGATAGCTGGCGGCTGCGATCTCGATTTGACGCTTTCAATTTAGAGAGACACGACGTCGGTGAGTGATCTTGGAGGAGATGCGTCTTGTTCAATTGGAGGCGTTGAATTACCACTTAGGCATGGTTGCTGTTTTAAAAGAATTCTTTTTCGACGCTTGTTTAGCTGCTTCTTTTTTATGGAGAGTGAGAATTACGTTAATGAGAAAATTGTTAAATTACATCATTTGTAAAAAAATTTACAAGAAAAGTGAGGAAGCGGTAATTTTTAAGCTTAGAAAACCGAACTCAAACAGTGTTTTCAGTTTTAATTGGATCATTCCATAGATGATTGCTGATGAGATGCATATTTTCAAATCTAAATAAGTACTTTATTATGACGTAAAAACTGACGCGTATAAAGCGAAAAGCGTGTGTCACTGAAACGATTTCACCGTTTGACAAAAAATAATTGCGTTTTTGCCCACCTTTGACCAGGAAAACTGTCTAGATGCTAATATGTATATCTCAGACGTACTATACAATGTAGTATTAACATTTAATGATCGAAAATGATCGGATGCTTTTATTAGCCATGAGAATGCATTATATAAAAACTAACCCCAAATCGATTTCTTCGAAACGCGGAAACCTGTATTTTTCTTTTTTTAAACCACAAATTTCTTCTAGTAGCGAAAAAACTGGCCTAGAATTTGTCATGGTTCATTTTGGTTATGACCTAATGCTTTATCTTATAATAATTGGATTTTAATGATTAAATTTTTTTGAAATAATTACTATATTTATGTTATAAAAAGTTTTTAAATAAAAAATATTCAAAGTTCAAACACGTGTAGCTAAAATTTAATTACTTTTGAATTATTATAAAATTTACTTACGTTTCTCAACTGAAAAACGAAGTTTCAAAGCATGGCGTAAATCTTAAATCGCTTATGAATTTCCGTTATGATTTTTCATTTTAATTTTCAATTTGGTTTTTCATTTCATTTCAGTGCAAAAAAACATCGAATTCGTAATATATATATTAATATACATTTATTTAATATACATTTTGAATTAATTTGAAGATAAAACTTAAACGAAAAAATCTACTAAACCAATATTAACTTCCCACGCCATAATTTTCCTTAGATCCTTTTCAGTAATAGTCTACAGTCTTCCCTCAACTCTTCTACTTATCCAGTTAAACATTTAATTACAGCCAAGTCTAATATTTGAAATTTCATCAGGTACAACTAAATCTTAATTTGGGCCCAACTAGCTACCACAACTACATTATCAATAAGTAAACCTAATCAGGACCCAATTAACCTCTACTTAATTTTCTATTCACCTACAACCTCACAATCCACTCAATTCCTCTCCAACTCAGCCAACCGCATACGCCAATGCGTAGTGCGACAACAAAATGCGCAGCGGTAAAAAAAAAAAGAAAAAATGAAAAACCAGAGCGCTCGGTGCGCTCTTACCATAGCCGCGGCGGGCCTTCTCCGGGGGTCCCTACGTCAATGCTAATCCGCGAAACGCCGCCGATATTGAAATTTATGCAAAATTCCATTTATCGCGAGCACGCGGTCTCTGCGGGCTCTGCTAGCGTACGGAGAGAAAAAAGAGGCCAGACCGGAGGCTCGATCTCGCAGCGAACCATTTTTTTTCCTCCGTCGGTTGGGGTAGTACATTGTTCCCGTTCGCCTGGGATTTTCCAACGACTCTTTTGTTGTTGCGAGCTGTTTTGGTAAAAAATTTCGGCAGGAAGATCTATTTTCGTAGGTGGTTTGGGATGTGTTATTTGGCTTGTTCGTTATGGTCAAACTATTTATTGAAAGATTGGTAGAATAGTTGGTTTTAACAGAAATTATTGATGAAATAGTCAATTGTTACAGATAATGCTTCACAAAATTTTCGAAATTTTGACTTTCTAAGTTACACTGTAGAAGTA
The DNA here is from genome assembly GCA_030522685.1 of Eupelmus azureus. Taxonomy (NCBI): domain Eukaryota; kingdom Metazoa; phylum Arthropoda; class Insecta; order Hymenoptera; family Eupelmidae; genus Eupelmus; species Eupelmus azureus. The sequence continues at coordinate 8,594 of JAPYZA010006106.1, read as the reverse complement.
AGGAACACATTTAATCTCCGAGCGTGCACGCAGAGTATTTGATTCTCTTAATAACCGTCATAAAAGCCAGGCCGCCAGACGCTCGGCAACGAAAGAAAAATATTCCCTTTTTCGACTATCTTGACAGTCGGCTAAGATATACCGTTTAAAATTATATCGAAACAACGTCACCGGTAACCTTTATCCTATACACACACGAGCTGACGCAGTTACAGCGCGGACTATAGTTAGGCGTGTTGTAACTCTTGTATAATTCGTTTTTAGAGAATACGAGCTGGCCTGCAATTAAAATTAAACGTCGCGGCCATTAAATTTAAAGAGGCTAAAGCGCATACATTAGAAATGAGGTAGTAAAAATGTTCACCTTTCTTTTGCGCTGACGTCTTGGCTAAAGCGGCGCTGCGGTTTTCATCCGCTTTATCATGGAATCGGGAAATTCAGGCTCAGGAAAGACCGGAATTTCACACTTTTCTTATCAGTTAATAAAAGTGCATGCGAGCTTAAGCGTCATAACGCGGTATTAAGGAAACACTTATTAATAAGTATGCAAAGATTGCGTAGGTGCAACTGATTAACATACAGACTATATTTGTTCAATAAAAATCTCTGCAACTTTCATACCCGCACCTCACCTATCAACTAACAAAAATCTTAAAATAACTCTCACCGCATAATCCGCTCATTAAAACCCAAAAAAAACCAACCGCAATGCAGCGCCAGAAAAAAAGCCAAAGAACCTCACTCATCACTCTCCCACGTCACTAAATAAAAGGGAAATCGATCCGCAAAGCGAAACTCATCCACTCCACGTCAAGACGTCGCGCTGTAACCAGGCCACGTGCCGCTCGCTCGCGCGCGCAAAAAAAAAAACAATGGCCTGCAGACCGGAAATTACGAGAACAGGAAGCGCGGCGCAGGAATCATTGGCATGCAAATTACCCAGTTTGTCGAATTACCCGCAGACTCTAGAGGAGAGATAAAAGAAGCTGCGCGAGCTCGCGCGATTCCTGGTATATTGGCTTTTGATGTTCGCACGTGCGCCGCTCGTAGATCGCTGAAGTGGCTGCCAGCGACGGTACATAATTGCACGAGATGCATGAGCTAGATTCGCGAGCGATGAGAGGATCTCGTTGTGAATATAGGTTCGGTTTCACGTTTTGCCGGCGTGCTGCTTTGGTTTGAGGAGTTGGTCGCTGCATGATTCTGGTCTGATAATGGAATTGCCGGGGAGTGGTGTATTGATGGGTTTAGATTGTGATTGGATAGAAAAATAAAACGATTGAGAGGTTGCCGAGGAGGTCGGGGTTGTGGCGAGTTTCAAGAGTCGAAGGAAATTGGAATGAAAGGAATTTATGAGTTGGAAAATGTTGGAGCTAGGTTTTGGATTGTAAATGGCTTTTTTCTTATCGTTTTAATTTTTATATAAATTTGAGATTTAGTTATGTGCTTCGTTAAATGTGAGATGTACCTGATAAACAGAAGCTATTGTAAATCATGAATTTTGACCTCGCGATTAAGTTTAAGAGATGGATGCTTAATTTTCTGTAATTATTATAAAGATAAGTGTTTTTATCTCGAGACAAAAATGATCTATTTAACGGATGGAAAAATTTAGTACACGGCCATTAACGTTCAGGTTGAGAAAACTCAAGATTACAAGCTTACACACCCAGAAAGTAATCGCAGAGTTATATTTTTTCAGATATAGTCACAAAAAATAAGCTTTAAATTGTAATACCCTTTATTTATAGTTTATAGCTGTAAAATGAAGGTAATCTTTAAATTATGCCAACGCTGCTCAATTGAAATTTGTCATGATTAAAAAATTAATTCGATCGCTAGTTTCCAAATTGTAAATGTGAATCCTTGCATGAAAAGAAAAAATCGCTTAATCCATCGCTCGTCTTAATCTAAATAAATAACGCTTATCTTTTTTTCTAAGCGATTCTCAATAATTCTAAATTAAGCAGCACTAATCTGTATGCCGACCAATTAAACACGTATATAGCAGCGTAAAAGCAATGACAAGAAGAAAAAAAAAAGACAAGACAAACGCGCGAAAGCCAAATAAACACAGAGACGATAAAGAGTGACTATTTAACCGCCGGCGCACACGATAAGAAGTAGCGTTGCGTTATGTTGTTTGCTCGAGCCGACGTAGAAGCGATTCTTCTTCTGAACGTCTTTTTTTTTTACGTAATCAGTTTTCATGCAACGTAAATTTAGTTCACGTTTCTGGAGTGCAGGGTACTTTAGTAGACTGAAATGAATTGAGGCTCGATGGCTGGCTTTAGTTAATATATTTTATTATGTTATAGCTTCTATAAAATGTGGAATAATCATTTTTTTTAAACTAATAGTATTAAGAAAAAGAACTTGATTTAGATGAATAGAAGTTGTAAATCAAGAAGCTAAAGTCATGGTTGGTGAGATCTAATAATTAAATCTCTTAAATGTAATCAAAAAATTTAAAGTTTCCGGTTATTCTGATGATTTCACATTAGTAATTTGAAACAAAGTGCTTAGAAAATGATACCTACTTATTTCTAATAATACGTTGTATTTGAAGATAGACAAATTCGTTTTCGTGACGTCTGATAAGTAAATCTACTCTATTTGTAAGATCTTCTTTTGAATTATATCAAAGAATACCTATTACGACGTATCTATTTATTTAAAGATTATTTAATAGAAATAATTATACAATGACTAAAATATTAGAAACATAGGATTTATTAATAATTTAAATGCATTGCAATTTGAAAATACTTCTACGATATTTCAGAATATTATTTTAAGTATATATTGTACTGAACATTAGAATAATATTTCTATAAATTCTAACGCAAATAATAAGAATCCTATAAATAGAAAATACATATGTGTATTACAATGCATTTCAATTTCAAGTAGTAATTTTCCATCGATCAAATAAATAAAAATATTTTTTTAAATCGTAAAAAAATGTCGTTAGTTCGTCTATAGAATTTCCTCTAATACATGTCGCTTGCAATCACTCACTATACAAACCTTACTTGAAATTGTTAACGCTATTCAAATCGTCACCATTATAATCCCCCACTATCAAACGTTATCCAAAGATTTTCTTTTCCGCACATGAAAGAAACTTCGAAACCTCCAGACAAGAAAGTTATCCTTTTAAATTTCCAATGACCGAGATATTATCTTCTCCGCATCCGAGGCTCGAGTCACAATGGGTTTTTTTTATCGCCGTATAAACCGCAGGTCCGAGAATTTATGAATGACAATGAATCTACGTAGTAGCCGCGTTTCGTGTAAAGTCCGCTGGCTGCTTCCTCGCATCTGACTATCACTTGTTCCGAAAGTTTGTTTACATTTGCATTATTAACGATGATTTGCCGGGATTGGCTTATGCCGAATGCTTCGTGAGTCGACACTTGGATTTGATAATCTCATAACCAGGAAATGAGAGATGATTGTTTTAAGTGTGTAACTCATCGTGATTCCCTTATTAATATACTAGCTCGACTTTTGGTAAATTTTCTGCTTTGAGTACTAGATTCTTGTCTACTGTATATATGAGATTTTTATCGATTTTCTAGTAACACACGATGACGATAAAGCCGTTAATTATACGAGATGGGCGAATGCTATTCAAGTGTATAGGCCTAACATTGCGTCAGTCGTGAATCAATACTACTCTTTTTTCGACCTTACTTCAAATCGAATTATTCAGTGATCGTTTTGATTTAGCTAGATCGAAATGCGATCGCATCGTACATCATTATAAAAACTGCACCGCCGTCACAACTACATTAAAAAGTTCGAGCGCACCTAATATATGGATGAGCAATTTCGATAAAAGTTTATCGAAAAACCATTAGTAATACAATGAATGAAAGAAATCGATGACGAGCATCGAGACCTTTTGTTTAGCTTTTCCTTTCTTTCTTTTCCTCTCTATAGAAAGGAAAAAAGAAAGATAAACGTCAGCGAAGTAATAACAAAACCAGCGGCCGGTCTTCATTAAAAAAAACAACGCTGAGTAATTTATTACATCGAAAGAGAAAGAAAGCGATCGATGGATGCGGTTCTCTGTAAACTCGTGGCGCCTTTACGGACAATTGCAAAAAATAGAAGGCACACGTAAGCTGTTACGTGCGAATCTTGTTGTTGATAATTAAGCATCACCTTCTTTTTTTCCGTTGTAATGGTGTCGTCAAACTTTGAGGTGATAACATTTCCTATTTTAACCGTGTTTTTTTTAATTAACGATGAATCACCTGTGACTGTTTAGTTTATATTCGTAATTTCTACAAACAATAATAAGTTTGATGAGAGACTTTTGTTTTTAATGATTGGGAATCAGTTATCGTTGCAGTGTCGTCATATTTAATGACGAAACGGTTTATACCTACTACTTTATTACGCTGTAAAATCATTTATACAAAACAAATCCACGACTTTTACAAATACAATCCCTTTCACGAAATTCAGCCGCACTATAAAATTACTATCAAACCCCAAGCCCATCTAATAAAATGAAAACCTCAACGAGCGCAAATTGACAAGCGCGCAGAAGTGACCCCTCCGCTGACAACCTAATAAAACCCTAATCCAACGCACTCGAGCAATTCGCACTGCCGTTCGCGCACTCGTAACTCAATCTACCTAAACCCTCGCAATTATTTTCCTCCAGTCATTCCTCATAACCCTCCACTACATCCACCAAAAAAAAAAAAAAATATGCGCACTCACGATCGCTTAGGAATTTCAGGCTACACACACTTACGATGATGACTGCGGAATTTCAAAATATACTTGCGTGCATCGAAGAAAAGCGGGGAGGGATCGAGCATCGCGTCGGACGTCAGACAGCGCGACGGTACTGTACAATTATATAAGTACGTGTGTATCGGCGCGTACACGCGTGTAACCTTTGCAAGCCTGCGTTGCATAATTAGCCGCCTCCTTCTGCCGGTGACGCCGCGAAAATCCACTTGCTCGATTATTACGGTTTACCTTTGCCGGTTATTAATAGTCGATGCGCCGAGCGATCGTTTTTTGTTTAAACAATGGAGAGCGATGATAACGAGCGAGTTGAGGGTTCAATACCGTTTGCTTAGTTTGCCTTGTGGATTTTTTTAGATTTTTTTTTGGTGGGAAATTGGTTGGGTGTCGTGATTAGATTTTGATGGCTTTTCGTGGTAGAGTTTTTTTGGTTCTTTGTAATTTTGTTACGAGGTGATGTTAGCGTTGGGGTATGAGGAAAGGCGAGAAAAATTTTGTAAGTGTGCTCAAATAAGCGAGGTTCAATGAAACCTTATAAAAGAGATGTAGGTAATTGAGCGTAAAAATGTTAAACGTTAAACGTGCGCGCTGACTCAGGCCATAAAATCAATTAATACGGAAAATAAAAAATGCGTACATCGAATATACGGTTTTATTAAATTATTCCCTTGGATTTGTTTCATTTGGCATGTGATTGATTAGCGTTTTTGGCATCTTAAATGTTAGATACGTATAGACAATTAATTTCTTCTTTACAGTTTGTGACTAAGCTCATATACATTATTAACAGTTTTTTTTTATATTTCTTTTTTAGTTCGCGTTTGCAAACCAATGTGTGAGATTCTACACTGAAATTTTAAAGATAAAAATTTGTTAAGAGTACTACTTTTTCAGGATAAAGTATATTTTTATTTTTATGAGTATAGCACTATTTATATTATATACTGGCAATAAAATACTTGACAAGCTATTTTCTTTTATTAAAATAAATAAAAATATTCATTTATTCACACAGTTATAATCATTATTATTTTTATAACAAGCAACTTATATTCAAATTTAATGTAAATAGTAACCAACAATTATTATTTCAAAATCCCAATCGTCACTTCATCATCTCAAAAACCACTCCTCAAATTCCCCACAAAACCCACGAATCCCCTCGTAAAAATCCTCAAAAAACCTACCCAATTTTTCGCAAACTTAGAAACTCTCGCTTCAACCTCGACATCCAAGGCCAAACGCGACAATCTATCGTTTAATAAGCCAACTTCGCGAGTCCTTCGCCCGAAACGAAACCAGCCAATGCCACACTCTTATCCAGCCCGAGTGAAAAAGAAGAGGCAACACGAAACGACGAAGGTGAGATGCGCGCGTAGTTAAATCGGTTAGATCGGCAGACGTAGCGAGAGCAGCAGGCACGTGTAATATAATCGCCGGGCGTTCGCGTCATCGGCTCCTTTTTCCCCGAGCGGCCGAAAGGAATCCGGAATTCTGATGGTGTTTTTCGTGCCGTTCTTTTTACTTGAGAATGCCGGCCGCGAAGTTTCGGCCGATATCCGTAAATAGCTAATGTTTACGGAATTAGGTATGGACGCGGAATCGGTTGGCTGCTTGTAACTGTGTGGCATACGGTCGAAGTGGATTTCTGTAAATGACGTGTGGGAAGAGGATTGCCGAAAAATTGCTTTATAGAATGTAATGTTTAAAGTGGTAATAAATTGCGTATATAGAATTATAAGACAAAAATTATGTATTTAATTTATTTTTTATACAAATTAATGAAATTAGTTGATGCGCGTAAGATCGTAGTTGGATTCGCTACAATTACGTTTGAATAAGCAACATTATTACATCGTCGGATTTATCTTGTTAATGATTGTGGATATGACAGTCATCCTCAATTCTAAAATAATTGTCCTAAATTTTTCCAGGGGAATCCCAAGTATGATAACTTTGATAGCGTGGTCACTTCTATACCATTTTTATACTAATTTAATATTTATATGAATGACATTTTTGCTTAAGATTATAGATTTTTAACAATATAAATTTTTCATCAATCCCTTTTCAACGTTTATAAAAATAATAATTGTATTATGTTCAGTTTATACGTTTTAAATATTGCTTGATCGATTTTTAATCGTACAAAAATCGCAAACGATTATTTAATTACTTAGCTTAGTATTTTAAAACATGCAGTTGAGAAATATCAAAACAATAACCCCCTTAGTAATCCATTGACGTAAAAAGAAATACGTTTAATCAGCGTTTCTAAATATAACCCACAGGATGTATTCCTGATATGCGCTCTTTTCACCTTCCGAATAACAGTTTTCAGCCGAAGTGATTTAGGTTTTAATTACTCGTTCCGCGAAATTCTAGAAACATTTTCTCCAGAAAAATTCTGACTCAGTCGCTTCCAACTGTCAAGTCGCGCTTTCCTTATTTTACTAAACGCGCTAAAAAATCTTTTTGCCTTGGACTTGATGCAACTTTTATCTATACGATTTTTGTTGGGGTTAACGGACTCTGCTTGGACGTGCACACAGCAGTTCTATTCAATCGTCTATACTTAATCAATCCACTTCAGCATTAATACAATTAAACTGGATCTAGTGAGCCGTCGTTTATAGGTCAAACAAACCGCTCTTTAGATGGCAGCAAGTTACTTACTAGCCGTCTCGTTGAAATGGCATACAGCTGCTTCTAAAACCTTCTCACAAACGACCTGATTTCTAACATTGTATCCACGATTAGAAAGAAGGTTACCATCCGGGACTAGTCTACTTGCCAGGAGTGTGATGCTACCTCCGGGTCACAGACTTGGCTGAAACTTCAGAATATATTATGAATTTTCCAAAATATGAAAAAACCGCAGTAGAAAATTAAATGAGCCTTAATTATGCTCTTCAATTAATACAACTATAGGAATTAATTAGATTCGATAGTTAGAGTCTAATATCTTTTTATTGTTATTAAAAAAAATAAATATATAGTTTCGATTTTGAACGAAAATACTAAATTTAGATTTAAAAAAAAGAAAAGAAAACTGGAAAGGCAAGTTTTCATTAGTTTTTCTCGGAATCAAAATATATTAATGCGATCAAAAGTACTGTTGGATTAAAACGGAGCAACGAAAATACAGTAATTTTTTTCCAATATGTTTTCACAATTTTTAATACATTTAACTTTTATATTACGTAAGTTTGGACCGGTTTCACGATTATTTTATTCCGAAAAAGCAAATGAAATCTTGTTACTTTAAATTATATTTTCTCTTTTTCGAAACTTTATTTACGACTCTTCTTAATTAGATTATCAACATTCAAAATTAAACTTATTTTTTTAAAAAACACGAGAACTCTTCAAAGCATCGAACCTCTGCCGTTTCTTATTACTTCGGCATCTCAAAACACTTCCCAAAATTACATCCAAACCGTACTCCACTCTCTCACTTCCCAAACCATCCACCATCATCAACCTCCCGATCTCCCCAATCAATCCTTTTTCCACTATCCATCCCACATCAACAATCTTCCCGCCTTCCCCACTCACATATCCACACCCAACACCACCCACCCAAGAAAGCACGCGGCCGTCTCCGTGACCGACGACACGCAGAGCCATCCACATCCACATCCTCAACGTCAGGCCCACACCCGCCTACATCCCACTACACACCACCCATTAGCAGTCACTACCCGCACGCTCGCGCGCGCGACCAGAGAGTTCATTCCCCGAAACGTATAATGTGCACACAGCTCGCGTACGAAATTTTCGTCTGCAACGCGCGTCATAGCAAGGGCCCCTCTCTCTCT
>JAPYZA010006105.1:0-11426 GCA_030522685.1 Eupelmus azureus | reverse complement strand
GCTGGATGCTGAAGATCCCATGGCGAAGGTGGACTACGATGAAGTCATTCTCAGGAAGCTGGCACCAAAGAAGTTTAGAAAAAGTTTGGGATACCAGGGTAGTATAAATCCATCCATCTCCAGAAAATCCTCGAAGGCCAGATCTCGCGAGCTTTCTCCACGCTGACCATTCTCCGCTGGATTGTGAAGATCCCATGGCGAAGGTGGACTACGATGAAAGCAATCTCAAGAAACTGGCACCAGAGAAGTTTGGAAGAAGATCGAAACACCAAGGCAGTAGAAAACCATCCATCTCCAGAAGATTCTCAAAGGTTAGACCTCATGAACTTTCTCCACGCAGCCCATTCTCCGCTAGATTCTGAAGATCCAATGACAAAGGTGGACTACGATAAAGACATTCTCGAAAGGCTTATACCATTGAAGTTGTCTTCCGAAGTTGGTGGATAATTATAGATCCTTATGGATCTCCCAAGGCCGCGAATTGAAGGTAGGTGGGTGTGGCCGTACTGCAGATGCGCATAGACAGCCTTGGGAATGATTGACCCGCTGCCGACGCCCGGCCGCCACTGGCTCTTTATTGAACGTGAAAGTCCATCGGCCAAATGGGGCATTTTTTAGTTTCTAGAACACTCGGTTAGCAGGGACGAAAATATAAAATAATGCTAAACTCACGTATGGAAACTCATTGAGAAGGAGTTTGGTGGGTTAATCACTCCGGATTCGGTATGCCTCCACTCTTAAACTTAGTTTCTCCCATTTTTTGTAGATAAGGACAATTATTTAAAGTACGGGTGTGACTAAGATGCTGAGACGTACAAACATTTGCAAACCGCTTTCATTTTCCTTAATGAATCAATAGATTTCGGATTTTCGCTATATTCTGTCGAGTAACTTTCATTTTTGCACAAGTATAATTAGCGTACAGAATAAAATTCCTTTTATTGCTTCCTTAAAACGATTCCATCGCATATATAAGCTTTTAACTATCTGCTTTAGTTTTGCCGAAAGAATTCATTATACATTCAAGCTTTAACGTGCTTTTAGTCTCAAAAAATCATAATAATAAATCCACATATAAAACGTTCTAAACGATTTTTTCAAAAAAATAATTTCCAATCATTTTAATTCAACCTCAATAACTTTAAGATCTTCTAATAGATGCTATCTGAAATATCTATAAATATTGGAAAAAAAAAATTAGTTATCCCCATCCCTACCCGATTAACTTTATTATATTAATATTTTACAATTACTACACAATTAAAATATTATTAAAGTAGAATATAGTCTCATTACTATATTTCACTATAAAATCACTCACCACTTTACACACTATAAAAATTCACAAAACTTTACCTTGTATTAAAGATCAACAATCGTACTTAAAAAAATTTGTGACATTGGTTACATTAAAATCATTTAAATGAATATTTCATTTAAAAACATGGAAGTATAAAACTAGTGAATTCAAACATTCCACAATTTTATAAAAACTTAGCTATAATATTAATTTTCACATACTATCATAACTATAACACAAACTGATAAACTCACATGAATATAAATAATATTAATAAACTGCACAATTATATGCATTCAACACAATTTAACTTCGATTTTTGTTAACTTCATTTGTTGTAAACTTCTTTTGATATTTTCAAACTGATGTATTTGAATTAATTTTTTTTATTCAATCTTCTGTATCAAATTCAATCTTCATATTCAATAATAAATTTCATCATTCACTTATATCTTATATTTATTTTTTATAAATAATATGTATGTAATATAAAATTTTTATTCTGATTTAAACATTTGATGCTATTATCTTCCTGATGACATTTTCAATTAAATCAATAAATGTGACAAACTTCATTATATATTTTTTAACTTCATCATTTATATATATTTTTCACTTATAATTTTTAAATTCTTTCTTTTCATCAATGCAATTCTTTTTTTCTTTAATCATATTAATATTTCATTCTTACGTAATTTCAATTTTATTAATTTTCAAAATAATTAATTTTTTTCATACAATATCCTTGGCAAGTAATTTTCACATCCTTTTATTTATCAACTATATTTTCATAACCAATGTTTGGTATATCGAGTTGTATCTCATATATATTTCTTACGTGTATCATTCATCTGTTTTAAAAACAAAAAATGTGTTTCCATTTCGAATAATATTATATAGATATCTCTCATTAATGTATGAATGAGAATGACGTTATGAATTGTTAGATTTATTTTCAAATATTATTATTTTCAGTTATTAATACAATACCTCAAAATGCACATGTGTAGTGTAATATGTTTTTCTCATAAATAGAATTTGTAGTTATAAATAAGCTCGTATAAGCATTTACAAAAAGAAACCAAAATATACAGTGTGCATACAAATAAATACTCAAAAGTATTAATAGTTTGTGAAAGACAAGCTTTTTTACATATTTTGCATTCATGCATCTTCCAGTAACGTTAATATAGCAGAACATTTAGTATATCTAGCTATAAAAAATTTTCAGAAATTCGTTTACAGTTTTATAATTAAAAAGAAAATTAATTTCATACTATTAGAAACATAGAGAAAATTAGCTTATTAACACCTTGAAAATAGAAAAAAAGATTGTTGAAATACCTTTCTAAAGCTTTGCACTTTATCCTTTATTTTAGACAATAAAATATCCTTTATGTACTTTATACAAAAACGCATACCTTAATTAATCTTATAATTTTAAAAATTTCTATACTAGTTTACTGACTTCGATTTTTTTATAAGTTGTTAAATTGCAATTTAAGAAGATATTCAGTACCTTAAATTATCCGTAATGTGCATTATGAACATCAACTAGCTTCTCCAAATCTTTATTCTGCGATTAATGCCGCTGTTGCAGTTTTTGTAACTACTACGCCACTCTGTTTTCCTGAAGTTTAAAATAAAAAAAGACACGTGTTTCCCCACCAAATATTTAGCTTATAAATAAGAAAATCGTAAAAATAATTTACCATACGATATTGTTAATAAAATTTAAAATCTATTAACTTTAAAAAACTTAAATTCAATTATTAATTCTTTCTAACCTGGATTTTGATTAAATGTAGAACCACTTTTACCTATCAGTAGAACGTAACTATGACTTATTCTTGATATTAATTCGTGTTAGAACTCGTAAAATTTCTGAAGTCAAATCAAATTATAATTTCCCCAACCCCCATTTAATACTAAAAAATATTTTTACTTATCTCGCAGACGATAAAGAAGTTAGGTTTTAGCCGTGGTTTCTGTTTCTCGAACAATCTCCATAATTTTCCTAAAGTTTAAAACAAACACAACCCCATATCTCTTAATACAAAATATATTTTTGTAATAAGCATACCTTACGATGTCCTACTAAGCCATTAAAATACCAATTATTTCGCTGCTTACGTGCTCGGTGCTCGACTTTTCAAAAATTGTGCATCTCATCCTTCAAATCCTGAAGCTCAAAACAAAAGCGCATTGCCCACCCCCCTTTACTTAAAGTAAACATAAAAATAAAATGTTACCGGAAATCGTATGACCGTGTGTGATTTTCTTTGATCGCCTTACTCTCATCGGCCAAAAGCGGACGGATGTCAATGTGTCCACAGTGAACAGTGTAGCTTTATCGAGCTGAAGTGAAAACAAATACGATTTTTGTGTTCCCCCTTCCCGCCCTTCATGCATTATATTCAAAATAAAATTAAGTGTAAAAAAGAACAGAAAGTAGAATTTGAGATACTATATGATAAAACATTAAACAAAAAATATTTTCCATAAAAATACTTTATGAAAGTTTAGTGGTTACCTCTACATTCAGAATTTAAAATCGAATTGACTACCTCTTTATTTTGTGAATGGTGGTTCTAGCGATTGACAATGAAGCTGAACAAATAACAACCTCCTTGGCTTAAATCTGCGAAAATATTTGTTATTTGGCCCAATAGGGCACTAAACATGCAAGGCTACATACTTGTGCACTTTTACTATTTCATAATTATTTGTTTACTTTTTATTTATTTATATATCTTTATGACTTTTAAGCAATGCAGTTATTATTAATATCTAATTCTTTGCTGTGAAAATGTTAATTACTTTTTTATAAAAACGAGCAATGTTTGCTGTGTAAATATATGTAATAAACAATATAATATTTAGTACTACATTAGTGTGAAATTATGTATTAAATTATACAATACCGATGTATCAATTGCCTTTCAGTATAGTTTTCATTATACTTTTTTATGAATTATACTAGTTCATACGTGTTACCTTAAAAATTGGATTATAATCGCAAATATTTAATTCTGATCTGTAGATGTATTAATTATTTAAGCCCCTTTTGGGCAAACAATATAAAAATATATTCAAATAAAATGAAAAAAAATTGTTTCCAATTAAACTGTTAAATATCAATTTTTGAATATCCGTAATGTTAACTCACGACCTTATTTCGTGTTTATGCTATTTCAGCAGCATCACTTATAATCTCGATGACGTTTCTGCTATTCAAGACTACCTAGGAAGGAATAATTTTAGCCTTCTGGTTCTAATCTGCGAAAATACGGATTAATTTATCCCCGCTAAGGGAAAAATGATACATATTATAGATTTATAAAAATTAATCGAAATTAATCAACTTATCCATTTAAAAAAATATTCTTCTTCATGTGAAATAAATTAAAATATCCATAATCATTGCATTAAATTGTTTTAATCATTTATTACTAAACAAAGTAATGTCAGCTTTGTTAATCGTATATCTACGTCTGTGAAAATATTGATAATATGGTTTCCTTTGGGCTTACGATAATTATATTAATCGTATAAGTGAATATTTTGTAAAGTATAGTATTTTGCTGTCGCCCACGTTTTTTTATTTATTTTTATTTCATATTGAAATTACGATTTCAATGAAAATTTTTTCTTTTCTATCGTATTAAATAAATTAGTCTGAATACGTAAATATAATACATTTCGACTATATTTATGAATCTGAAAATACTGATATACTAGGCCCTTCAAGGCAAATCATGACAATTCTTAATATTCATATATTGTTAGAATATTTGTTTCATTCTTTGATTAATTGAAATCTGTACTAATTAGATTATTTTTATATAAATGTATGTAAATGTGCTATGACTCACGATAAAGAATCGTTTTACTCTGAAAATGAAGTTTTAATCTCGACGCTGCAGCATTGTTTGTGATCCTAAATTTTTTATGGCTCTGGTTTAGATCTGCGAAAATATCGATTAATCTATCCCCTCAAGGGGCAATTACGGATAACATAACTACATCGTTTAATAATAACTTTTTACAAGTAAAGTCTTATTTTAAAAAAGATTGTATCAAATTTTTTTATAGATTCATATACCTGAAGAATAAAGCTTCACTCACACGGAATCGACCCCTTTCTTTCAATAGAATTTTGATAACTTCAAGACTGCTCTTTGAAGATTATTAGAGATAAGTATGTGCATTTTCCTGGTTCTAATCTGTGAAAATACCGATTAATTTTGCCCCATATGGAGCAACAAACAACAAAACTACTTCAATAAAATTTACGATACGGCTTCTTATAGCAATACATCTTTTCTATTTTGCCGTTATGAAGTAACTATCTCGTCAAATTTCATGCAAATACCTCCATACCTGGAGAATTTTTTATCCTAGGAAAACCTGCATGGGACTGTGGCAGAAACGGAATTTTCATGTCGCGTAGGTGGATGTTGATCGGTGCTCTAAGGTTGACGATAGACCATCCGAAACCTCCTTACTTCCCGCAAATAACCTGAGAAAATAGTACGTTTTCGGGGGATTTTTAATGACTAACCCGCTCACCCTTCAATCGCTTCCGACTTTTCCACCTCGAACTCTCTTTGTATCTCGTGGGACGAGTTTGTGATGGAGTGACCGGACGTTAACATGAGCGTGCGGAGGTAAGGTGTTCGTGTACGACTCAACCATTGTGCAAATTGACCGGGCTGTACTGCGTTTGGCCATCTCTAGAAAAAACAGATTTTCTCCCGTCCTTCCCACAAATAAACATTCCGCTCACCGCAATCTTATTTGAGTAAGTTAAAGGCCAATCACGCTGCTGCCAACAGCCCGGACTGCAACCTTTTTCGATCTCTGGACTTGCAATGATTTCTAAGATGATTTCCATACTGAAAAGTAGTGACGAAATTAATAGATTAAGAGTGAACATATTAATGTGGGAAATCAGTACTCTTTTTTGTAACAAAATATTTATTTATTTTCAACAACTTTTGATGTTTTTCATTTTTTTTTTTTTATATAAATATAATTTGCGATAATTATACAATGGAATTTATTACAAATAGTCTAAATACATTTCATTGATTTAAATCAAACGTATTTTTTTTGAAGTCTTTTTTCTCATATAGGTACTAGAGTTCGTATAAAATAACATAAATCTGTAAAAAATTATCTCTATCTTTAATTCAATTTTTTTCAAACAAATTAAAAACTTTGGTTTCGATACGATCTACAAACCACACCGACGACAGGCATAGAGGCCCGCAAGCGTGAGGTCATGGTTCCTGAGGCAGCCCCAAGGTCACCAGAGTCAGCCACGCCCGAAGCCTATCCCATTTCCATCTCAAACGGCGAGACTGCAAGAAAAAATATCCAAATATACACCAATGCAATGACGAAAACTTCATTTCCTCAAGATGTTAGAACATCTTTTGATATTCAGATATTTAGATCTTCTGGTGTTGTCTGGTGAAAGTCAATGGCACTGGCTATGAATATGGTTGCTCGCCTTTATATCCTGAGAAAAGTCTCGAAAAATTAAAAAACCGATTCATGGCGGTTTTTTAATACTGCAACTTATTAATGTGAATCTCCGTAGGTTTAAATATATTTGCTTCATCGCTGCAGAGGTACTTTGATTTGACTCAATTGTGACATAAATGAATCGAGGCTGCTCAGTTCTGGACATAATGGGCCATTCCAAGGATTGTACCGTTCTTGATTGTAGGTGCCGCTGTAGTAGTTCGTTCCCTCTAAGCTATTTTTGTAGTTGTCGCCATCTTTGAAATCGCCATCTTTGTATTCTCCGTCTTTGTAGTCGCCATCTTTATAGCCCATGTCCTCGAGTAGGCGTTGCTTCATCTGCTGCCACCTCATGATTCTTGAAATCTGTTTATTGCGCAGTTCGTGCTCTGCTTTACATAAGACTGAAGTTAAAACAGCCTCAACTCGAAGATTACGTCTACGGTTTCTGCGACACATTATTTTTTTCGTACGCACTCTACTTATCCATTTAGCAAGTTGTTCTGTTTGGCTTGGCTGATCTGCGTCGAATTCTCTCGGCCTTACTGTAGCACCCATTTGTCCTTGATATGATGACGTCACGTTTGGCGCAATTTTGTTTCACTTAAGATTCGCTTTTTACGTGAATCTATTTTTACTTTTTGTACAACTTTTATGTTCAACACGGTTTAACTCTTTTATATGATAGAAAGCAACACTAATATTTTTTAATAAAAAAAAACCTTTCGAACTGATGAGCACTATACTTTCTTAATTATTAAAAATAATCAAGAAAAAAACACCAACCAACCTGTATCTGCTCGTGTTTCTCTTCGTGTAATAGCCTCGGATTTCCTCCAAGTCCACACGCTGAGAAACAGGTCTTTCGGGCCCAACCGCTGAGCGAGACACAGTCCGCACCGTCCGAAGTTGGTAACAGGAATGCCTGCCTGCGCAGCGCTACCCTCCTATTTATAGCCTCATTCGATGACGACTCGGTATTACTACGCGCTGGCGATGAAAAGTAGTCCCAATCAAAAGACTGTATTTTTACTTTCCAAACCATTTTCATTTGACAATCAAGCTTCTAAAATTTTAAATATATGAAAATTAATCAAGAAAGCTAAAAATTTTTGATACAAAATTTATTTTTCAAGGAAATATGTTAGTACTAGAAAAGTCGATGCGGCGTAGGAATACGTTCTGCGGTCGCCCCCTACTTCCCGAGACGGTTACAATTTTAGGGAGAGGTGAAGCTGCAGCCAGGGCTCCGTGTGTGCTGCGACGTTTGTTCTTGAATCGACGTTGCCAATTCTCGAAATTACTTGATATTTCTTTGTACTAGTTTTCTTGCTTTATTATTTTCAATTTATTTGATCAAAATTTCATAAATGATTTTAATTATTATTACAAGTAACAGAGTTTTGTGTAGCCATAATATAAATTCAACGGGAGATAACTTAATTTTGTCTATGGCAACGTTGGTTTTCAACGTATTGCCTGTTGTGCGCAGTTTGGAAAAGAAAGGCATGGGAAAACATGAGAAATATTCGAATATGCTCATAGTTTTCTAAATTTTGCTAGTTATCATATTTAACGAAAATGTTAATTATTCGTAATTATCGTAATTAACCAAAAAATCAAATTACTAAGGAGAATCATTTTTTACAAAATACCCATATTTAATTTGCATAAATGTTTTGGGACAATTGATATAAACGATCGTAGATAATCGCAAGATACTCGTGACAAAATGCACGGAACAAAGAGATATACGTGTGTATGACTAAAACAGAATTTCCTTCACGTCAACATATGTGTGACGCAGAGCGATATAAAAAGCAATTGAACTATGAATCATTCAAATCTCTGAAATCCGTAAAAAGTACATTTTTCAACATAATAATAATAGTAATAATAATTATAGTAATAATAATAATTATAATAGCTTTATACAAATTGTAACAAATTCAATACAAAGGTGAATGCTGTATAATATATGTTATGAAAAAACAATATTTTTAAATAATATACCATCAACTTTTACAGATTTTTTTTTAAACATTTATATTTAAAATCAATTTTCAAGAGGTACTGACGCAATTAGTATAAATATTTTTTATCTGTTCAGTAAGTAAGAAATGTATTTTAATAAAGAGAAAGTTTAAGAAATAAAGTACACCTTGCATTAAAAACTACATGATTTCATTTTATATTGTGCAGTACAAATTTAACGAAACACTCTGCTAATCTAATTTTATTTTATTTATGCCGACAATTTTTATAAGTAATTATGAAAAAGGTATTCTGTTGCAAAGCAGCATATAATTATCTGCACCTAAATTTTATTTTTCAAATATTAACTCTTTATACTATGAAAGTATATATTGTCGAAGTATTGCGCAATCTTGCTTTCACGTATATATAGTACGTATTTATCATGCGTAGATATTCAGGTGATGCTGTTGACGTATAAAACACGTACAGCACTAATCTTTGTATAAAAAAATAGCATTGATATATTAAAGTACGTGAGAAAGTTTGAGTTTAGACAACGAACTATCTGAGGGGTGAAGAACATGTTTTTGCAGAAAGCCATGAGAAAAATTAAGCATGCATAAACTTGCTTTCTACAAAGTTATACCTGCATAACAAACGAGGGAGAGTACGCACTAATGCGTTAGGTACTTAAGTATAAAGGAACGAAACGCATTGTCTACATTGGCTAGAGGCGGGACCATACAGCTTGGGGACCTATATGTATATACCTGTCTTGGGATATACCGGCCTTGGGGAGTATTGATCCGGCCAACGGTTTTGCGAATTTATATTTCTACCTCTTCTCACATCCTGTGTATAATAGCGAAATTCTAAAAAATTAAATATTAATATATTAAAATTTGCTTTTAAAAATGTCTTAATATCGATATTTTAAATTACACAAGAGTTCAAAATTATTTACTCGTTTTCAGGCAATCATCATGGAAAATTCTATATTCTTCTTAAAATATCTTTAAAACATTTTTATTTAATATAAATTAAATAAGAACTCTCAACTACTTAATTTATAATTTTCGAGATAATGTAGTTACACTACTACTGCAACACTTTAATACTTAACCATTTAGTCTACTAAAAGTTCGAAATAAAGTTTCAAAAAAGCAAATTAAATTAGAAAAAATAAGGTTTTATTTGCTGTATTCAGAATAAAAAATTTATTATTAGATCTAAAATTATCTGAACAGGAGAGTGTCACAACTTTGGGCCATAGATTTTAATAAAACTTTGAGATATGCAGGTTTAAAGGTATTCAAAAAAAGAGCACAGCCGCAGCCTTACGTTCTAACGCTTTGGAAAACTCATAAGTTATGGACGTTTATAGTCTAATTATCAAGAAAAATGTGAAAAAGAGCTTCTTCTTGAAATATAAATAATTTAGTCTAGAAATTTTCTAAATAAATTTCCAATTACAAAAATAAAAGTAGAGAAAGCAAGCTTTAACTTGCAGTTTTGCGCACAATGTAGAATTAATAATTAGAACCAAAGTTATGTTTGTTTAAAGTTGAACAACATAAATGTAAGAAAAAACTAAATAAAACCTAAATTCCTACCAGCAGAATTAATTTTAACTAATTTTTAATTCTGAAAACAACAAATGAAGCTTGCTCTCTCTACTTTAATTTCAGTTCAACGTCCATAACTTTAATTTTCTGAAGCGTTAAACATATGAACGACTTCGGTTTTGTTCATTATTTGGTGCCAAAAAACATATCCCGAAATTCAATAAGATCTGACACTCTCCTTGTCAGTTTAAAGCTGTGTGATGAAAGTATATAAAAAATCATCTTAATTTGGAGCTGCAAAATTGTACAATTTGTTATTATATTTCTGTATGAAAATTGAGTAAAACCATATAATTTTTTTACATATTGAAGGGTATTGTTAGAATCTAAAACGTATTAAATTAATATCTTATAACTCAAATTACTTTATTAAAAATTCTCTAAAATAGCCTTTTCTTTGGCATTTAAAGTAGAACATTTTAATTGAATTATAACGACAATTCCATAATTAACATAATCATCATAACGCGATTGTAACATCATATTGCTAATTCATTGACATAATTTATATTTATAAAAACATATTGTGCAATAGGAGTAATTATTTAGAATAAATCAAAATTATAATTTTAAAGAATGTGAAGTAATTCAGTAAGAACGAGCTGGAATAATCTGGATAGAAAACGGAATTGACGAGTGGGTGGCTGTTCGAACTTGTCCCAGATACTTTTGGAGCCTTTGCACGAGCGATAAAATCGCGGCGAATGGATTTGAATTCCTGGGCGCAAAAAATCTTTTATTATCAATTTTATCGATTCAAACACTTTTTCACATATTTATTTATTTATTTATATACGTAACTTAGTATAAAATAAAAAAGATAACAAAATGTTTTGTAACAGTAATTTTCACGTTAAAAATATTCAAAAAAGATTTTAATATACTGCGTACGCATACGTATATTTTCGATCATCTTCAAAATCACATAACTTTAGAAGGAAAAGTCGTAGAAAAAAATGATAAAAAGCAAATTAAAGTAGATTTAATTTTCT
>JAPYZA010006104.1:0-19272 GCA_030522685.1 Eupelmus azureus | reverse complement strand
AGAGACAAAATTAATTTTTATAAATTACAAAACGAAAGCAAGTTTCTCAATTTTTTAAATTATATATGAAGATAATAAAAATAATAGTTGAAAGTTTTTTGCTCAGTAAAAAACCGTCGCAGATAAATTTGTTATGATATATATACCTTATGCACACATAGCAGTATATTTTGTCACTACAAGTTTTTGCTACCTACACAAATATACGAGCAAACGTAAAAAACGTTTTAGGAAAATTTTATTTAGGGATAGATAATGCAGACAAGTTATTATACTTGTGGCCACACAACTCCTTGATAAAAACAATGCAACAATAACTAAATCATAATAACCAATTCATAGAATACATATTCTTCTTCTTAATTAATACAAGTAGTACAACAGTAAATTACGGGAAACCGCCTACAAAATCATTTCATTCTTCACCACCAAAATAAATAATCTGCAAAACTCACATTAGAATCCCACCAGGTAGTACAGAGCCGTATGGCCGGCTGACCGGCGTTAGTCATCCTGAAGTTGCACTGCTCGTCCCTTCGGTAAATACCAGGCGGTATCATCGTGTGGCCAAACCGAAAGGCCGCACTCTGGAAAATATGGCTTATCCCCGGGTGCAGATCCGGCTTGTAGCCCGCGTACTCAGGCAGCTTCTCGCCCAGCAGCGACGGCAGGTACTCGTACATGATTATATTCTACAGGCGAGAGAGAGAGAGAGAAAAAAAAGATGGTAAGTTTTTACCACGACTGAAATTAGGTAGTGCGTGCAGTGACATTATGCGGGGGCCACTTTCGCGCGGGGCTAATTACGCGCAGGCCGCAAAACCATCTCGGCCTCGGCGCTGCCGCTTCTGAAGACGGAGCGTTATTTATTTTATATTTTTTTGCGCCGCCTCGTGCTTGTTTTCGGCCTTTTTTATTATTATTCCTAAATTATTTGTACGATTGTTTCGCGCGCGCAGGACAGAGCTGGAAGTGGCTCGGAGGTAAAGACAAGGATAAATTGTTTATTTCGTTTGTGTGGTGCTATACATGCAAACGGTGGCTCGTGTACGCCAGTGCAATTTCGCATTATGACGCGTACGCCGGGATAAGAGAAAAGAAGTCGGCGCGGCTTTTATTAACTGGATTGTAAGTAATTGGAAGCGTTGGCAATCTTCGTAATTTCTATCGTAAAGCGCGTTGAATTTGCATGATGGCGAAACGCGAGAAGCCAGTGCTTATTCTGTCTGCGAAGAAATTTTTTATACAATTGCCGTTGTTATTGATTACTTTTTGGCCGTTGAGTTTAAGGACGGATATTTTTGTTTCAGCTGAGGCTGTGATTACAGTGAGTCTTCGAAGATTGTATTGAATGAGCGTTCAGGTGTTTTTTGACTGATAAAATTTCATTGTATTTGGTAACTTTAAGAAAGGGGTAATAAATATCGAAAGGTAAACGTTGCTCTCTGCAATTAGTAAAGTAATTACGTTGCGTTATTAACTTTGACTTTGAAATATGACGTTACTTGTGGCGTAAAAATTAACTAGGAATGTCTTAAATTGACATAAGATTTCAATATGCATGCGTCATTATGAACTCATTGGATTATGTTTCTTTATACTTACAGGAAATTGCTGCTTATTTAAATTTTTATAAATGTCCGCAGAGAGCAAAGTACAAATGGTGCATTATAAAATTCCTTATAGTTAAAAGACCTTGAATTATTAATTTTCGTTATTAATATTGGCAGCGGAAAATTATTCAGTTCTAAATACATAAATTTCCTTAATAAACTAAAACAGTAAAGACAAAACTGTGATCTCTACTGTCTTACATAAATCTAGAGCATTTATCAATTGTTTTTTTTCTCAACTGCCCTACATATACAGTTTCTCGTGTTCTAGTTCATTTTTCAATTAAACGTTGTTTTGTGCCTCTGCAAAAAGTATATGTTACTACTATCATTTGAACAAAAGAATAGAATCCAGTTTGCCGAAACACCTGCACCAATATTTTACAATCACACGAACGAAATTAGTAGAACACTCAAAATTAGCACCGAATCAATATCAACTAACTGTATCACACCGCTTTATAAAACTTATTCGATTTACAACCAACTTCCTTCATTTGACACACTTAACAAACACCCAAGTATACACACGCTCTTTCAAAATCGCAGCTCCGCGCGAGCCGTTGAAAAAAAAAAGGCAAATCCATTAAACTCTCCCTCACTCCGCTCGTTATTCTTGAAATCCAAGGCGCGATAAACAGCGCGGCTACACAAACGAGATAGCGATTTACTAAAATTACGCTCCCCGCAAAGCCAATCGGCACGTACGAATCTGTTGCGCCACCTCGGCCGCTATATCCGTAACGCTGATATGAAATTTTTACAGCCGCGCTCGGATCCCTAACGCCAACACACACGTGTAGGATATTACCCTATAGCTTGCAAAACGCCTCGCTCAATTATATAGATCTCGCGGCTGTCTATACACATACATAAATCCTCGCTCGCTTACCGATTCTCTTCCCTCCTCGCGTCACACACACACAGCCACGTCTCCGATCAATCACTTTTCACCTTCGCTCGAGCGCGCGTTTCCTCCTTGTCCATTACCGATCGCGCCGATTCATCGGCAGGCGCTTAGGGGTATCGTGAACTTGAGGCTCGTGCTAGCAGGAGAGAGTATGTAGCTCGGCAACGAGGACAGCTGTAATCGGCGTCGCGGGCGTTGCGCAACCCTCCGCGCGGTTCTTATGTATATATACAGCCCGGCGATAGATCGGCAGATAGACGTATAACCGATTTTCGCGGCGTGGAATTGTTTGTCTTATTTTCGGATAGTCGCGGGCTTGGCTTCAATTTGCGAAACTCCGGTGGGTGCCCTGGGTTGGCTGGAAAATAAACATGTATTCAGGGAGCGATTATCGCGCGCTGGATAGGCTTTATGTGCTTGAGAATGGAGCGCGCGCTGAGAGAGCGCGATGGTATTTCGAAGCCGTTGGCTCGCTCAGCGCTCGGCTGTGTAATCTATCGTTAGTGAAGAAATAATTGGAAGAAGAGTCGCGCGAGCGTTAGTGTAAAGGACTGGCCTGTTGCAGTTTCTAGTATGCGTAATGTTCCAGCTACGCGACTGGACTGCCATCGACTGAAAAATGCATCGGCTGACTTTCATGCATGGAAATAAGTGCGCGGCTTGGCTTGGTTGGATTTTTTTAGTGCTGGAATTTTTCCGAGAGGCTGTTTTGAAATGGGTTGGTTTTTATGGTGCTGGCTGGGGGCTGGGAGTGTGTTGGTTTTAGTGGGGATTGGTATTTGGAGGAGGACACGGTGGATTCGATTAGCGGTTTTGAGTCACATTTTCATCAACGCTGTGGAATTAGGTAGGGTTTTTAATTCTGTGTGAATAAGTTTTTAGAAAATTTCATGTGGGGGTTAGTATAAATTTTGCATTTACTTTTTTACACAAAAGTTTGTTTCGTGTCGCGTTGCGCAGTATTGTAAATATCTTTTCCTTTTAAAATGTTACGCGTATTTTTTGCAAAATATTTTTACACATGAAAATTTAAATTCATTACACAATATATATTTTAAATTCTTACTTAATCTTTCTTAAAGTAACAACGATTAAAAAAAAATCACTCGAGTTTAAGCTCAACACTCAAGTTAAACCGCAGTTTGTTGATCCCAATGAAATAATATTTACCATTCCTCAGCGCTGCTTACAGGAAAAGAACATTTAAGCAGAAAAGTTTACAAAACTCATCACGTTTTTCATGCACAAATTATCATTAACAAGAAATCTGCGCAAAGAAAATCAGCCCACGCTCCAACCCACCCGCTTATCCATTACATAATACTACCAACCCAGCCATTTTTCACCAACTTCCTCCAACCACCCACAACAAAAAGCACACGTATGAAATCGTTAACACGACGACCAACACAATTTTGCAAAAACGTCTCTCCCGCGCCGGGAAACGAGGGTAGTCACACGAGGTTGCGTGCTGGAAAAAAAAGAACCAAGCAACGCGAGCGCGACTATAATATATGTCAAGCGTACGTAAAAGCCGACAGTAAGAGCTCGATAATCGGCGCGTGACCGCGCCGGCCAGCCGTCCGTTTTGCATATAAAGCACGCTTGGTTGCCCGAAATTTATACGCTCCTGGTTATCGATGATATTTGCATCGGATTCAATCATCCGATAATTTAATGTTAAAGACACGCCGATGGGCACATCTGGCGCGCCGATCTTAATTGCTTTTATCCTTATGACTCAATCAGCATTGGGAATGAGGGAGAGATGGTTTCGCAGAGCGCGAATTCGACTGCCTTATATGTAGAAAAATTACTCGGTTACAGGTGCCGAGCTGTTTGGAGGGACGTACTTGCAAAGTTCCCACGACGATTCTCCGGGTTCTTTGGAATATCTCCTCGTCGGACATTTCGGGGTGCTCGTACTGGACCCGCTCTGCGATGACGTTGTGCCAGCGGTAGAATAGAATGCCGAAAACTAGGAGCGGAGGGTGCTGGTTGGTCCTCGGATCGCCTAGTACTGAAATAAAGAGGGAAAATTATTGGTTTAGATTTTATATTGAGCTGAGAGCTTTTCGTGTAAATGAAAACACTGTAACTCTCTGTTTCTTTTTTTTAACGAAGTGGTTTCTGAGTTTGCCGATTGTACAACGTGCTACATTGTTGGCTTTTCTAATGGGAATTACAAGTTAACAAAAAACTCAAGATGTTACGCGCGCGCTGATGTTTTATTCAAAAAATAGCGCGCGAATAGGTCGGTAGCTGCGGTTGCTCACTGCTGTGTAAGGAAAAACTCGATGGCTAACGATGAGCGAATATGTAGGACTGGTCTTTGTGTTTGATAGCTATGTGTGAGAAATTGCAGTGAATTAATTTTCCTTTTTAATGATACAGTTTTATTTTCTTCTTTTTCTTTGTGTTGTAATATATCTCTTTTTTTTCAAATTACAGAGTGTATTAAGACCTACAATGTAGGCTGAAATCAAATATGCACCGGCTGCCACACTTTTTTTGTAATTCATACTTTGCAGTGGCAATTTTGAAATTACAAAATAGTTTCGTAAGATTAAAACTATTTACCACAGTGGGCATTTACACATCTTGCATATTTGATTGAAATTATTGACGTAATGGCATGCGGAGCTTATATTAAAAATTATCGTATCCCTTTTAATATTTACATGAATTTTAATCGCCGGCTTGTAAAAAGGATTAATTTATTATTTATACGCATTTACAGAAAAGAAATAAATTCAGCGTGTCCGATAACATTGAAAAATTATCGATAATATCGCCAAAGCCGGGCTTCAATTTAACGTACTTAAAAGGCGAGTAACACATTCTTAAAAAGGACATGCGATACAATCCCGTGACTTAAAACGTCGCAAATTATTCCAGAGCGATCCTCGAAGTAACAAGCCGAGCCTCGTTTCCCAAGTCGAAATACCCTCCCGCAACGCAAACGCCAAAGCGCGGGAGCCAGAATTAAGTCGTAGCTTTCCGACTGCTCGGCAAGCGTATAATTACCGGCACTCTACCAAGGCGAAAAAAATTTTAAAAAAAACCGTCCGTCTCAATTTTTCAGCACACCGGGTAATAATTCCAAACAGTTACAGCATCATCGGCCACGCTCGTCTCACTTATAATAAAAAAAAAGCCAATCTCAACTTACAGTATAGCCTTTCAGGGCTCAAGGAGCGCATGACGTTAGGCACCGCGTTGTTGAATAGGGGAGCTCTCATGGTGTTGCGCACTGGGAAGTTCCTGGTTGGCTCCATGAGGAAGCTGCCGTTCTTGAAGGCTCGCATCGTGTTGGCCCAGGCCTCGCTGCTCGAGTATATGAAGCTGGCGTCGATCCAGCTGGTCACTTTGTTTATCTGCAACCTCACGTAATTACAGCTATTTTCGCGCTTTTTGCCCCCCTGCGCCCTGAGTTCGGATTAAAAGCGCGCTGGTTTGGTTTGAGGTCGGTAAGGTGGCGATCGGGCTTTTTTATTCGGGTGTTTAATGGGGGCTTTGATTGAAATTTCGGTTGCGTATAGTTTTTTGGGAGCTGAAGTTTGAAGGTTGTTGCGCTTGATGATTTCGTAGAAATGACTACTCTATCTTTTTGTTTTATAGTTTAATAAAGTTATTATACTGACGTGCTATTGATTTAAGAAACGATCTTCATCAAATTTGATGATCGATGTTTTAATATTAGGAGTCTGTCTAACTTGATTGATAGACCGAGATTTTAACATAAATTTAATAATAAAATACAAGTTGACCAAAAATTCATATCTCCACAGGTGGTCTCATAAATTTTCCGACAAGCGAACGATATCGTACGTTTTATTGAACAAATCATAATAAAAATAAAATTTTTTTTAAAACAAACGACAAGCACTAAAATTTTATTCTGAAAAAAAATGCGATGTGTAAACAATACAGATTACTGTTATTAAAAATTTAATTACAGTACTTGAGAATGCAACGTGTAATTTGAATACATCGATGACCCGAAAATGATCTGAATAATATTCGCGCACGCGGGCTGGTAATAAATGGCCGACCTTGAGTCGTATGCGCCTGCCGAAGAAAAATCGAAGATATCCCCGATAAAAACGACACGCCGCGGTGTCTTTCATGTGCGCCTTCGTTCGTTTAAAAAATAACCCTGTCAATCGACCACGAAAATAAAACTACTTAGCCCGAGCGTTGTTTGTTTATTCTATATCTAATACACACTTTTATTTTAAAATCAGAGACCACTCGAATATAAGAAAAAAAGAAAGAGATCGTAAATAAAGCTTACGCCTCGATTATTTATTTTCTCGATGATGGCATGACGCAGCGCGCCTGATGTTAAATTCAATCGAAAAAGACCAATAGTTTCGGGTTACCTCAAGCGTTGAAAAATGCGAGCGCGACCCTCGGCTATATCACCGCGGCGCCTCTTTTGTGTTACGAAAAAGGCTCGGCTGTCTTTTAAGGGCCAAAAGTGCATATCTCACGTATACCCAATGCGGGCCTATCTCCGAGGCGGCGGAGAAGAATTTAAAGGCTGAAACCGAGACGATTAATTAAATTAACGCACGAGCCGGACCCCCTGCGGGACGTCCGAAAATTCTGGCATTTGAAAGATCTCTTTTTTTCGCCGCGAACTTAAGTGCACTTGCGCTCGACGCGCCAACAAATCATCCGGCGCGCGTAATGGAAAAAAGTGCAATAAAGGTGCCAGGCGAGTGTCAGAGCTGGGAGTGAGAATCGATGATGAAGCGGCTGACAGCGCGATGGTGTTGAGATATTGTAAAATTGCCTATTAAATTTCGGTAAATATAAACGAAATTTATATACGCGGCCGAGTGATCTCTTTCTTTTTTGCTCTTTCCCTTGTTGCGCGTAAGGCAGCGCGATAAATAATGCAGGAAGTTCAAGATCGGGTCAGGTGTTGAAATGCTTTACTCCGCGGTGAGAGCTCAGCGCCTTGTGTAATTCATTTCGGATAATTACAAATATTTTTGAGCGAAACTTCGCGAATAATTTTTGCAAGCTCGATGGTCGATCGAGAGGGGGAAGTAATTAGTTATGGAGGGTGGGTTTCAAAGAGTCGACATTCTGTTGCGTATTTGAAACACTATGATTTTACAGGTTCAATTTAGTTTTGTTATTTAAGAAGTATGTTTTTGACTTTATGAAAGAAACGTAACTTTTACGTAGAGATTAAAATATCAAATTTCCAAAATAAGAAAAAGTTTCAAAGTAAATTGCAAGTAATCTGGAAAATTATATTTATAGCTTTCTATAATTACTCATTCAATTTAATGTTTCATATAGATTAAAAATTTTGACTTTCATCTCTTGGTTCTTTAAATACGAAGCTGGCTGTCGATTGTTTCGTAGCCTGCACCCAGCATGAATAAAAAGTAGACTTGGACATTTTAGCATTTCAATCTCGTCGCACTGGTCTTTTTAATTTTTGGCGAAATGCAGTCTACATATACATTAACGGGTTTCGTCCGGGTGAAATTTCCGAAAGCAGAACGTTTTATGTAATTTTCGACACATTTCTGAGCTCATTTATGTACTTTTCACCTGGCGCGAAAATTACAATGATTTTCTCCTTTGTGGGTTTCCCATTGACACTCAAATTACACGGGGCAAGCGTGTACTTTTCGCGCGCGACTTGAGCAATGACTTAATATAGAGCGCGAACGAGTTTTATTTAAAGTATCTGTCCTTTAAGTAGTTTTTCGAAAGCTGGGCGTGGCCGCGCTCTTTAATTTTAAGCTCGCAACTTTTCTCGCCGAAAAGCCGACGTCTGTAAAGGTAATCTCGTCGAACACGTTTGAATTCTTGCCTTTTGCGCAGAGCCTGTACAGTTATATGTATATGTAATATGTAAAAGCTGTATACCGTAAAAGTTCAATTTCGAATGTGATCATTTGTGTATTATGACTTTTACGCCAAAAGAAAACCTACGTTGGCTTTAATTTCGGTTTATGGCAGAAATAAAAGATAAAGTAACCTGGTAATTATAGAAAGTAGATTTCCAAATTCGGTATGAAATGTTTTTTTAATTGATAAGAGTACATTTTGAAATTAGACATTCTTGTTAAAAAGCAATTTAAAACTTTTTGCATCCATAGATCTTATGCCTGGCTTAATTCAGTGATATATTTAAAGACCTTTGGTAAAATAAAATTTATTTCTGGGCCTTATAACGATTTATCATGACGGTGACGTTAAGAGTATTACTTTCTTTCGTGTAAATTAAATGAGTAATGCATCTTTTATCATGCCCATATTGGATTCATGATTCTCATAAAGAAATGATATGCTCTTTCATCTGATAGCAAGCAATTTTTTTTATTATTTATGTTATGATATTACAGATAGTGTCTTGTAATGGCCATTTGAAAAATTGATATTTCTTCAATTTCTGCTAATTATTAAATACATACAATTTTTTATTTAATTAATGAATAATTTAAAACTTGCTATTTATATTTATAAATATTGGAATTGCGAAATTATTCAAAAAAAATTTTATTACATTTATCAGCTGATTGCAATTTAAATATTATAGATTAAAAAAACTTGTATTTCTACTTTGGTTATAACCACTTCTTAAATAATTAGTTACAATTAATTTTATAATTAACTCAATTTATTTTTAGTAAAAGTTACTTAAGCTTTATAGTTACATTTAAAAATTTCATTTCTAAAATAAATTTTTACCTCCATCCAATTAGATAAGGTATAATGCAATCTTTACTTATCAGTCAATAAAAAAACTTGATTTAAAACTCTTATCGACCGGTGAAAAATGGCACATGAAGGGTGCCCCCCTGAGCCCACTGAAAAATGACCGCCTCAATACCGATCGCTTAAAAAATCCTCATTCCCGCCGCTCCGCTTATTAATTTCGGGCAGAACAAGCCGCGCGTTTGACTTTTTATCTTTAATTGCCGCTTTACTTTAGCGCTCGTATTTATTTATTTTCCGAATGCGCGCGTCAATTAAGCCCGATCGCCGGAATTTAAAGTGTCGCCGGCAAAAAAAATTAAGTCACGCGATTCGCTCGCGGGGACAGTCCGCAGATATACACACGCCCCCGAACTCAATCACGCCTCAACGAGCGCACTTTTATTTTCTCTGCTTGTACGCGTAATGTATTGTATATATACCAAAACGATGGACATCGCATAAATGTATATAAATGATCTCCAGGGGTCATATTCTGCAACCACAATACAAGCCCATAGATGAGCGCAAAAGTTGCTGTCTACAGCATTAAAGTTCCAGAATACACCCCCTATAGACATTACATTACACCCCGTCAGCTCTTACCTGTTCGCGCGGGCTGTTAGGGCTGTGTCCAGTCTGCCTGTCGTAGTCCGCCCTCAGGAAGGGAATGTACTTGTTGCCCTGGCAGTCCTTGTCGAAAACTGGATCGCACTTGTCGACGTCGATCCGGTGGTACTCGATAGGGCAGCCGCTCTCGCTCGCCATGATTATTTCGGACGTGACCAGTTGTCCTGATTTATCCCAGAGGCAGAAACGTATTAAGGGGCTTTCGCTAAGGTCGCGCGCGTGCGATAAGCAATCATTCAAAGAAACAAGCGAGTGTGCATGTATATCTTTATGTATTATATATATGTGATGTATATAGGTATATACATGTGTGTGTGTGTGTGTGTGTATGTACGAGCGCGGCAAGCTCAAAAACATCAATTGTCAGCGGTATTGCGCAAGAGCGCTGGGGTAGGGGAGCCTTCGATCAGCATTGAATTATATACCTCCACATTTCGCGAGCCAGAGAAAGAGAGAGAGAACTGTTGCAAGGCCGATCGCGGTCGAGCTAGGCGCGCGCGTGTTCCCAGAACGAAAATCGACTACGTCCTCATAATCGATCTTACAACGTATACACACACGGATTTGGCCGTATTTACACGCCCTTCGGGTCGGCAAAGACGCGAGATTTTGCGAAAGCGCGCTCTATAATCTCTTGACAATCGGCTGTTCCGCGAATTTCGCGAGCGCGGTTACTACATCTCCTTTAGCGGCGAAACTCTTTTTTCGCGCGCAAGATTGAGATATATACAGCCGCTTATTAACGCCCGCCGCTACGGATATGTCCGATGAAGCGATTACGCGGCCGGCCGATCGATCGGCCGGTCACTTTTCGATTGCCGTATGTACTCAGACTCCGCTGCAATTATTTCGATTTCTGTTATGGAAGCGCGCGAGGTAGCCTGGCCGCGAGTGAAATCGGCTTATTTGCCGATATTAGGAGTAATGCGCGGCTGCGTATGTACACGCGCGTTTCCGTAAACAACGAGAAAGAGAGAGGGATCGACTGGCCGATCGAAGGTATATAGTCGAGAATGACGGGATAATTGCGATCGCGGGCTGGAAGTGGATTAGGTTCGAGCGAGTGATTGAGCTGATTAGCGCGGGGTTATGTAAGCGGCGATTCGCTGGGTTTATCGGAGTGTTAATTCGTTAATGCCAGTGATCGGTGACTGTTTGTATTGATGATGTTTGCGCGGTTACTCATTAAGAGCGCATTTGAATTTATAGGTTTTAAATTCTGAATCGCGGGAAAAACGCGCGGAGTGGGACGGCTGATTGTTAATTAGGAGGGATTACGCGTTGCTTGGAAAGTGTAATTATTATACCGTTGATGAGGCGAGGTGACTTTTAAAGATATTTCATTTTAATGATCAAAAATAAAAAATTTTATGCGCTCGAGCGAGTTTTGTTTGTATAACAGCGCGTATCCCGCGCAAAGTATAACGTCAGGCAGCGCGACAGTCTCTCGGACAAAACGTCGCCTCTTAATTTAACCCGACTCCGATGCACGAGCAGGCGTCGAAGCCTTAATGAAGACATAAAAATTAAAAAGCCAGCCGTAATTTCGAAGCCGCGCGAGCGGCAAAAAGCTCGGGTAAGAAAAAATTTTGCAATAAATTATCGAGCGCGTGGCAATGACTATAAATTCAAAATCCGCGCGTGCAAGTATATAGGTGCGGTAATTAAAGCTTCGCGTGTTCATCAAGATGGATTATGCGTATAAGCAAGAGTGGTTGGGTCTTACTTACCGAAAAAAGCGAAGAGAGCCGTTTTGTTGGCGATCGAGGGCAATCCGTCTTCGCCCTGCATGAACAGATCGCTCAATTTTCGGGGCGAAGGCCTGTCCTGGCCGGCCATCATGTAAACTCCATCCTGATAAGCGGCCGGTACCTTTCGTATCAGCCTGCTATCTACAGATTGGAAGCGTCATTAATCCACTGGTTTGCTTCAAGAGGATATAAGAGCGCGTTTTTGTCCGACTTTTTTTGACCCTCCCCCTTAATTTTGGTGTAATAAGTAATTTTTTTTTCCGAGTTATCGTTAAAGGCTGTGTCGATATTAATAAAGTCTGAAAGGGCCCGTGGAAAAAAGTTCGCTCGATTTACGAACAATGAAGCATCGGATAAGTACTCAAGAAATAAAGTGTACTTGCCTACGGAGCCCCAGTCGGGATGGGCCAAATTGTTGTACCAGCCGTCATACCGCTGCTTTTCTACGTGTCCGTTGAAGGCTCCTGAAACAAAAATGGCGATTCGCTTTATTAATATAAGCGACAGGTATAATTATAATAACGCTCATCAGCGCGAGTATCCTTGAAGCGGGATACATAAAAAATCATACTCATTTTGAAGTATGGCACGGAGATCAAAGGGCTTCGCGCCAGCCAAGGGTGACGATATATTTTTCACTTTAGCCCGGCGCATTGATGACAACGCGAGTATCGTCAATTACGATTTTTATGGCGAGTAACGCCGCGTGGGCCTAGACCTATATATTTTATGCACTTTTGTGCGCCTGCCGAGTGAGAAACTAATTATCGGCGCGTACGGCGCATGCAAATTGGCAAACCGGATTTGGAAAAAGATACAGTCGGTGATTTAGTTACTGACGAGGCGATTTTTTGCCCGGAGTAATATCAATTTTTCGATGTGAATTCGCGCGGGGCTTTATTTTATTTTTATCGGCCGATAATTTTCTTATTTTGATAGCTAATTTAATAATGACTTTGATTGATCATCGCCAATTCTTGTGCTTGATTTTCGCGCTGATGGATTCGAATAGTGACTTGCATAAGTGTTTCTTTTTCCAAGGAGAGTAATTATTATTGTTACCTATTAGCAAGAAATTCTTTATAGCTTCTCAATCTGCTTCCTCAATTTGTAACCTACTGTAAATGAATTTCAGGAAGTAGACATTAGGAGAACGGATTTTCTTATAATGGTTTGCAGTTAATGAAACATGCCAATTTTGGCTCGATAAAATTCGTATGAATTCCAACGCGATAAAGTCAAGGCACGACGATATCGAAGAGGTTTCATTGAGTAACTTATAAGCTGTTGAAAGACTTCGTTATTAGAATTTATTATATACGAATTGTGCAACTGTAGAAATTTAGCTACTAATTTGCAGCGTGCTCAAGGTCGAGAATTCGCTTATCCGATGGGTACATTGTTCAGCTATTTGGCTAACGAGTATGAGATTCAAGATCATCGTTGTGAAATTTGCATGAGATCCCCAGAATTCTTGATTAGGATGATGATAGCGTCGTGGTCTAATTAAGGCGGTACGGAAGTGTGTGCAATTAGAAGCGTGCGCGAATTTTCTCTTCAACAAATTACGGATTAATTAAATATAATTATGTCACAGGCGGGTATAACACGTTTTTGTGCACACATTTATTTTTGCCATTTTCACTACGTATATTATGGCAACTATGTTAATTACTCTTAACAACAACGATAATTTACAAAAAATTAAAAAGTAATATTCGAATAAAATATTTACTTGTAAAATAAAGTTTGACATATAGGAAATACAAAAAACATCAATCCCACGAACACTATTACCTAAAAAAATGCCTACTCATACTTTCAGATATAATCGCATCATAATTGCCAGTCCAGACCCATAATTCGTCTAACTCTAACGATTCCTTTCGAAAAATTTCTCAAAACAAAAAAAAACCCCGAGCATTAAGTGAAAGGCTCGCACAGCACAACCCGAGAGAGGGCACCGATATTCAAGATTAATTCCTTTCCGAAATTCCGTGCCTTTTCTGGACGTCGCGATGCCGTCTCTCTGGTGGGCGAAGCGCCTTTTTCGAGACGCGCCTCATGAATAAAGCGGCAATTCTCTCGGCGTGGCCGTATTTTTGGAAATTGAAAATTATTATCTCAAGCTCGCTGCTCTACTTAGCGGAGGCCGCGGGGCTCTATTATTCTCTCATAAGACCATTGTCATTCCACATTTTTTTTTTTATTTTTTCACGATTGCGAAATCGAGATGCGAGAGAGAGCATTAGAGCTGAGGCGGCTTTTCGCGCTGCACTGGGCCCCCGTCGAGGTCTACCGCATGTGCGGTGAGCTGGCCTTCTCGCCGTTGCGGTTTCGGCTTCAGTGAGAGATAAACCTTTTTTTTCGCGAGGAAAGAGCTTTGCTTTTTTTTTTAAGAGGCAAGATCGACGGCCCTCCGGCGCGGCGGATATACGTTTTGGAGCGTCGTGTTTGTTTTCTCTTCTTTTGTTTTTGCTTGGGCTTTGTGGAGCGGGGATGAGGATTTACGGAGGATAGGCAAAAAGCTGAGCGATTGCCACATAATTTTCTTTGTCAGCGTTTTCTTGCCGTCGGCTGGGTTTATGGAAGTTGTCATTAAATCGTCAGTGTTTTTGTGCCGAAGGTCCGTTAGCGTTACTTTAGAGGTGGATTTTTTGTTGCGGAGAATTGATGTGTATTAGGCTTTGATTAATGCGGGATTGGGTGTTTGAATGTAATATTTTTATTGTAAAATAAGAATTATTATTTACTTTGGTTTTTAAACATATTTTTAATTTTTATATTCTTTTCAATAAATGTAACAAATTTCAAGAAATTTTAATCACTAGCGTTAGGCGAGTAGCGTAAATTTTGAAACTCAAAATACATATTTTTCCAGTGTAGCATTTGAAATTATAATTTTTAGATTTTGGAATATCTAAATTTCAAAAGATCACAAAAAAAGTTATATAAAATAGCAGACGCATAATTCACCCGCCATACCGCCTGAGAAATCCAAACTTTTCTGTCGGGATCTGTCACATCCAAGACACAAAGCGGCTTAGGATGATTAAAATTTTTATTTCTTCTTACTCTATTTTTAGCTGTTTGTTGTCTTTATTATTTCTATTTATTCCACTTTAAGTATTTCAGAATCTATTTTTTACTTTTCAGTAACCTTATTATTTATTTTGTTACTCTTTGTCTTGGAGCAGTAAAAACACGAAGCACCTCAATTACACCGTTTATTATTTTTTTCCTTCAAGTACACGTTACAGAACACTTCTCAGAACGAAATTGCCACCCGAATGATCAATTGATTGTTCCAAATAGTACATTTGTGCTCTTCGTTTACTCAGCTACGGTAGTAATTCAGCCACGTAAGGTTTACCTGTCACGCATCATGCTAGTGAAAATTTCATTCTTGGAAATTCGAAGATTATGCGCACGTAGCTTATTAAAGGGAAAAAGTCAACCGAAATCTCGAATAAGCTACCTTACTTATCTCAACATTTACGAAACACCGCGAATTCCAAATTCACAATAAAAAAAAAGAAAAACTATTTAACAATAAAATTATTCTCATCACCGTCCATGCACCAACCCATAATCCATCCTAATTAAATTCCTTTCAACGACAGCGATCGCCTTCACAACCAGCATTATCAACCAATTCCAGCGCAAAACGATCCAGAACAGATCAATTCCAGCCATTAGAAACAGCCGAAAGAACAGCCCGCAAGAAAGCCGTCATAAACCGCGTCGCGCGCGCGCGCCCAGACAGGCCCCGAGCCAGCCGCGCGCGCGCCTGCTCCCATAGCTTGCGTAACCCCGGCGCGAAGAAAAAAAGCGAGAAAAAGAACGAAACGCACGCGTATCCGCGTCGAAGCGCGAAAAGCGCGCCGTAAATAGACATGAATTTCGAGAGACACAACGGCTCTCTCACAGCGTCTAATTAGCCACTGTCTAGCGCGCAGGGGGGTAATTTTCATTCATCGTTTTCGCTTTTAACGAGCCCCCCCGCGTTTTCAAAACAGATTTAAATGCGGCGCTAGAGACAATCGCGCAAACCGCCTCTTTTTTTAACGGCCCCCCGGCTTACGGTATACAGCTCCTCGGCGCCGCTGTATATAGGAGAGAGCTGCACTGTACCCGAGGCATGAAGGTTGCGCGCTTGCCAAACCCTGTATATACCTGCTTATATATACGCGTGTCTCCTTTATGTTCTTGGCGGAGGAAATCCCCGGGAACGAGATAATAATCGTTCGTTAAAGGAGAGATCCGGCGTGAATACATATACGTGGATGAGTGTGTATATACGTCGACGATGGGTTATTACCGCTCGCGGGGGTAATTGCGGCGAATTATCGATTCACGCCCGCTGGATTTTGCGAACGCGACGTTTGATCGGCATCCGGTGTGTTTTAGAGAGAGGCAAGGAGTTTTATGGCTTCGTGAGGGTGATAGTGCGGAGTGTGGGTAAACGAGGAGCGCGTGGCCCTCGGGAGTAATGACTTTTTTTAAAGGCTTTGCGCGTGATTATGATGCTGTTTTGGATAGGAGCGAATAGCCGCTGAAGCAATTGCCTGTAGAAGCGTTGGAATGCATCGTGGAGCGGTGGTTCTTTTTTTGATCGTTAATAGTTCGGGTTGTAAAAAATTACGGGGATTTTCGAGCGTTATTCGCTTTAATGAATCAATTATTTTGATTGCCTTTGTGGCGCGAAGGTTTGGCGGAGAAAAAATGTATTTTTTTGTATTTAGCTTGAGTTAATTAAGAAACTGCTGCCAATCATTGGCTTTTAGCTTGCCTAAACTTGGCTAATAGTTTCTATTAGAACGGGAGCTAAATTAAATACTTTGAGTATTTGACGT
This sequence comes from Eupelmus azureus, assembly GCA_030522685.1. Taxonomy (NCBI): domain Eukaryota; kingdom Metazoa; phylum Arthropoda; class Insecta; order Hymenoptera; family Eupelmidae; genus Eupelmus; species Eupelmus azureus. The sequence continues at coordinate 2,783 of JAPYZA010006104.1, read as the reverse complement.
TGAGTAACGCTCTGGAAATATTGTTGAATTTAACCTATCATAATGTTTGGCTCTGAAGTAAGCAAATGTAGTGAATATTAATATTAGGTATTTCAAAACGCACTTCTGAAGTGTCGCTTCGAAAACTCCCTGTAGTGTTTAAAAGCAACGCGATTCATTGTACTTTTGTAAAATCTTGTTCCGTAAGAAAATGTACATAATATTACGTTCAAGTGTATACAGGTTAAGTGTGCGTGGTGAAAGGTTCAATAATATATAGCATGACGTCATTTTTCGTCTCAAAGAATAAGTTTTAAAGACTTTTACAGCATTTCTGGAAATTTTCAGATTTATTTTAATGTGGCTTCCGTAATTTAATTCCCGTCTCTTGCCGTTTTCCTGGAAAAGTGTTCACAATAACAGTGCAGACGTTTACCACTTTATTAAAATGAATCATTTACTTTAATTGACGATTTAATGAATTTACGTCATTACGGTAAGACACATGAGAACGATTGATTTTAATTATCAAGTTGATGCAGTATGATCTTATCACGCACGGATGAATTTCATAGCGATTATATTTAAGCTGCGGTTGTAGTGGATGAAGTGTAAATTATTACTTTGGAGCCGTTAAAAATTAAAAAATGATTAACAAAAAATTTTAATTGCTCGCTGAAGCAGGCGCAAATCACTAATCTAACATTCCATTAGTCGCAAAAAATTTCTAACGAATATTATGTGAAATCGAACTAATCGCAGATATTAAGTATCGTAATACAAATTCGCTTGAAGAATTTTAAAAGAACTAGCCAACGCCGAGTCATTACTTCGATTGATCTTGTTCTACAATCAATCATTCGATACAAGTTAATAAAGCTCGGCAAAGAGCTATCGAATGAAGTACAGTTGAAAGCCTATTATGGTGCCAATTAATAGCAGTAAACAGGTTCCCTCTTCTCAATTCAGACAATGCTCTCAGCCTGGAGTTTTTCGATCAGTTTCGAGATATAGAAGTACATCTAATTAAGTCGTTTGGCTTGTATTTTTAAGCGAAATCGCTACGTGTAATATTTAACGATGAAAACTTATATAGCTAAAATGAATTCGGCTTTCTTATATTCAATTAAAAAATCATATTCAAACGTAATTAAATACTTTAATCGAATGTTTCTAAAGTCTTGTCGTGCCTGGCTGTTTCTACTTCTACGTGCATAGATGCATACTATTTACAGATATTACTTAATCGAACCCAGTCTCTTATATTCCCACTTTCTCCAGGCACAAAGAGGACGCTTTTCCTCTCCACACGTCACTTAAGCTGTCAAAAAAGGATTCGTTGATCAGATATTTTCTCTTACGCCTGCTTAGTCATTTCACCAGCCGAAATAACAGCCGAAAATTAAATCCCGTACCCTGCAATAAGCGGCACATCAAAAAGTAAGCTACTAAATAGCTTTGTCAATTACGTTGCACGCGACTTTTTCGTGGAGTTAATTGAATTCATGGCCAGCAATTTCGCGCACAAAAACTACACTGCGAGAAGAGTCTTTGGAAAAATTGTGATACTAGTCAGTGAAGCTTCTGCAGAGTGTAAAAAATGCGAGAAAGTAATTTACTTATTTCTAGGCTTCTCTTCGAGTGTAGTACAATAATTTATGATACATCTTATATTTACCAAACTATCTCATATAAAATTTTCAACAAAATGTTATAGATTTTGAAAATTTAAAGTCTGAAATGCCATTCAAAGCTACAGCTTTACTAAAAAGCATCGTAATTCTTCTCTCAGTGTAAGGCCCAATTTCGACACGTCCTTCGTCTCCCACTTACACAAGAAACCAAAACCCGCGCTTTACCCAAATCCTCAAATCCCTACAAACACACCTCCAAAAACAACCTTCATCCTCTAAACCCTCCAATCAATCTCCCATCGCTCACCACAACAATCCTCCATTCACACGTCCCACGACAGCCACTGTCACCTCCACATCAGAATCGCAAACCAAAATCGCAGCTCGCACCTTGGCACCATGACTAGCATTTGTCCCAAAGTCAATCCCCCCTCGGGCGCTCTCTTGGGACCTGGCGCCGAATCACGTTACGGCCGCTTTCGCGCATCGCCTCGAGGAATTCTGAAGGAGCCGGGTGAACGACACTTGCGCGCCTGCTTATTGTGCCTCGTTCGCCGTGTACACACCGATTTTTCCTTTCCGTCCCCGCCGAGGCTGGCAGCTTTCTGGGCGCGCGGACGCGCTGAGAGCCGATAAATTATGAAAATTTATGAAGGCTGCTCGAGCACGAGCGTAATCTAGGTCTTGTCAATAAATTTTGTAAGGCCGCGTGGAGAGCTCGGCTGGAAAAGTTCTAGGAGTGCTTTCTTCGAGGGCAGCCGATGATGGTGTGTGGACCAGAAAACCTGCTCGATCATCGCGGCGGAAAGCGCGTTTTGTGCAACGAGCGTTTGACTAATGCGCCGGTTGAGCTTGACTTTGAGCAATTTGTAATTCTACGTAATGAATGGCTCAATAGTTAGTGGGGCACGGAGGAGCCTAGGGTTAGTTGACACAATTTTTACGTGGGATATCATTAATCAAGCGTCGCTTTTTTTTCGGCTTCATAAATTACTCGGCGCGTGGCGCACTTGTTATGTTTACACGCGGAGTGTTTATCGAGGCTGCTTGTTCCCTTGCGTTATGATTTAATGATCTTTAATGTTGAATTGATTATTCGTTTAGTATTTTATGCGTGGTTATTTGGTAGATCGGGTTTGTTGAAATTCGGTTCAACTGCATTTATCACAC
>JAPYZA010006103.1:0-11430 GCA_030522685.1 Eupelmus azureus | reverse complement strand
TATAAAAATGAATGTGCAAGAAGTAATTTTACCGTTCCACTATCAAAAAAACCACATCCACATATATTCATCAATCGAAACTGACATATCCCCTCTCTAACATTGATCGACGCTAATTTCCAAAAAAAAAAAGAATAAATCTCATTACCACCAGAGCGATTCTTCGCTCATCAACGCCCGGCGAGTAAACTCGATTACTCCTCGCGTGTGGCAAACGATCGGCAAGAAAAACAATATTGTATAATGCGTTACATCAACATTACCATGAAGAGGGTCATCGAGTTTTTTGCTCTCCTCTCTCTGTCTCTCTCGCGCTCAACGCGCGCCGAAAATCCCGGCATCAGAGCGCAGAGATCCAGAATAGCGCCGACACTATCCATCACGTGACCCTCGGCGAGCTTCGAGCGGCGTAGCTCTCCCGTCCGCCCAGTAGTTTTCTAAGCCGCGCACAAAGGAACCGCTGCCAGGAGGCGCGCGCGCCAAAAACCAAAGCGCATCGCAGAAAAGACAGTCCAAGCTCGCTCTCGATTTGTTTACATTCCCCTGGGACCGTTAGCATCGCCGGCTCTACCTATATAGAAACGCGCGCGCAAAAGCCGCGGAGAGGCATTCGCGAAAAGAGAAGATCGCGTCCGCAGTTGCTGCAGGGTATAAAGAAAGAGAGGGACGCTGGCTAAATTTATTTCGAGTGAGAGAACGCCTGAGGAGTGTACTTGCGCGCCGCGTTTCTTTGTGTTGTCGTCCGCGATTTTTCCGGACCCACACACACGTGGCCCCCGCGCGTGGAGTTTTTTTTTGCTTATTTATATACTTATTGTATTGGAGCGCCGGTGCGCACTCGGCGTCATCTTTTTTTTTTCAAGCACGCGCGCTTCCTATCTCTATCTCGCTATTGCGGGTTGGCTGTCTCGCTCGTTGGCGTAGTTTTTCGGCGATGCTGTAGAGGCGACCTTCGAAATAATTTCGCTTGGCCGTGTACTTATGTATATGTCGAGGAAGTGAGAGAGAAGAGCGAAGTAACAGGTCCGAGCGGCGATTGGGCAATGCCGGGCGGGTCACGTGACCGATTTCTGAAGCAGGGACGTATATGTAGGTGTGGTGCGTTTGGGTGCCTGTGTGTGGTTGGAGTTGGATGTGGCTTTGTGTCAGGGGGGCTCGACGCTGATGATCGGTGATCGCGTTGGGTTGAATTTTACTTTTAGTATTTAGGAAGATTGTATCAGTAAGGAAAACATTTAAAAAATGTATCTTATGCAGTGAAATGGCAATTAGTGATTGAATATTATTCAAATCTTACTGCTTTAGGGACAACTTTTGCTTACAGTTATTGTCATGATTGTCAAATATACTATTGATAAATGACTATTAAAAATAAGCCAATTGTTTCAATATCCACTTAATTACATTTTTGTAATACATCAACTTTCTAAAATAAAACTAGTTAATTAAGACATGTAATACAAGAATTGGCATTGTCATCTCCTTTGTTATCATTTACAGGCTCTAATGCAAATGTTCTTTAATATAATGAATATAATTTTAGAATTTTAATATGACAAAGTTAATAATTTTAATATGATGACTATAATTTTAGAAACTAATTAACTCAAGTATTGTAATATTAAACTTTTCTATTAAAATGAACTGAGGATCTCTCTTCTCTATCAGTTTATATTATACTTTTAAAATATATATAATATTGCTGAATTTTAATGATAATTACAAACAAATTGTAATAAAAAGTTGCCTCGCAACAATGAAGTTTTTAATCCGAATCATAAATAACCGAATAGTAGTAGTAACAAAAGAACAATGGCGAGAGGGTAGTTTATTTTAAAATTTAAACTACGCAAATTACTATACTAATTACACAAAGTAAACAAAGAAATGAATAGAGAAATATTTAAAGGAACTGCGCTAGATTTTAATGAAATGCATAGAAATTTTTGTGCTTTACATGTAAATTTTCCCTTACAAGGTATTTTTATTTTCATAATAATAAATTAAAATTTTTATAATATTCCATTTAATTATGTTTTCCTATATTATTTTAATTTTATTAAATCGGAACATTAAGCGATATCCGTATTACTTTTAGATCTTGTATTAATTCAAATTTCTATAATTTCATCACAAAATTAAAATTATCATCCTTATTAAATTGAATTTTAAAGTATAATTTAAATTTTAAAGAATGTTTAGTACATTAAATTTAAAATTTGAATTATCAGCCCATTCAGTGATAACGTGTACCTGTACAATATAATTTTAAAAGAATTTTCTTTTCAGTATTAAAAAGTTGCAAAGCTTTCACTGTCTTCAACACGAATCGGTAAATTTTAGGCAATAAAACTTTGATATACATTTTCGTAACTTATAACAGACAAAGATTATAAATTGTGATAAAACAATATTAATGAGCGCAAATTACGTAAAATTTATCAAATTGAAATATTCCTAGTCAAATGGTCCATATCTAATAAAGTGTGTCTTAATCTCTATCTCTATCGTAAAAATAGCTTATAATTCGGCCTTGGCGACATGCGGTCAAATGTTATCGGACTTTAATTGACGAAAAGTTATTTGCACCAAAATTATGTTGTTTTTAAAGCACGGATCATCGTTCCAGATATCACTTACTGATATCCGAATGAAAAAACCTCCCGAACTAAAAAAATCGAGAAAGATAAAAAAATCACCAAACATAAAACGTTAATACAAACAAAATCTTCCATTTTCAACCAACCGCACCAAAAAAATAAAAGACAATAGCCTCGCGCAAACGTCTCCCAGTCACATCTGTCAAAGCGAAAGCCAACCTCCCGCATCCTGCCCGAAGCCCGAGCAGCCGTTCAAGCCAACCTTAGCCTCAATCGCTCTTGCAGCCACCTCAGCCAAGCTGGAAAAGCTACACAGCCTGAGGACAATGCCGAAGAAGCCAGCCACGCCGCTGGCCGTGCGTTCGAGTCCGTACGCCGAGCCGGCCAACCCGGCCAGTTTGCTGCAGTGCGCCCGGCGCCGGCTCCAGTACTCCCAGCTGCCCGTGCGCTGCAGCTCGTCCAAAAGATCCGGCAGACTGGTCAGCTCGCTGAAGAAGTTCCCGGTGCTGGGGGCCAGTGGCGGCGCTGCTGGCCATCATCAGCGCTGCTGCTCCTCGGCGAAGAGCTGTCCCGAGGATGCGCCCAGCACGGCCAGGTTCATCGCCGCCGCGGCCGGCTGCTCGCCGGTCGGCAGGAAGAGCCTCTCCATGACGGATCTCAACGCGCAGCCGGCTAGCAGTGATTTCGAGTAAGGGGGTGTTAGGGGGCTGGTTGGGGGTTTTAGGGGGGGGGTTGAATTTTTTACGCTGGGTTTGGTGATGTTTAGAAGAGGGAAGGTTGTTGTTGACGGGATTGTTCGGGATTTTAATTTAGGCTATAAACTAAAAAACAGACTCTGTTACAAAGTATAAGGTTCAATCGTTAGAGCATGATAGGATTTTAAAATATTCTTCGTTGATTGAATAAACGAGTAATAGATATCGTTATTTATTTATTAAGTAAAATTACCAAAATATAAACTAAAAATCATTTATTTAAAATATTTGAAATCTTGATGTTGATAAATTTGTTACGCTTTATTCATAATGAACTAGAATAAAATAATTTTAAAAATTTCTTTGATCTATTGATGTAATTCGAGATCAATCTATCGCTACTTGTTAATTTTAACACGTTTTTACGGTTTATTATTCAATTGAAGTAATAAAAAAAAAAGAAATGATAATGTCGGTATCTTTGATCTTTACAATCATATTTGACCTTTAAACCCATCTTATTGAGCTCGAAAACAATCTCGATTGCAAAGCTCATCAAGCATTTTGAATGAATTCAAAATACCATCTACAATTTCAAAACATTAAACCATTATATTTTCACATTCGAACCTTACCGTTAATAAAAGACCCCCAAATTTCTCAAACCACCAATAACCCACATACCCGCCCCCAAAAGACCCCTAACCAACCTAACCTCACCATCTCTCTCTAACCCCAAGCTCCGAGAGCGGCTCGACGTCGGCGCGCCTCGAGGACGAGCGCCGCACCGAGGAGAGCCTGAGCGTCGAGGGCTGCAGCAGCCTCGGAGCCTGGCCTACCCTCCTGGGCCGCCAACCTAACGAAACGGACAGGGCTGCCAGCCTCGTCTGCCGCGCCCTGGCCGTCAACGCCTGGCGACGCAGGCGCGAGGAGGTGGCCGAGCTGCGCTGCGCCCTCGAGGCCTGCAACCAGCAGCTCGATCATCTGCAGATACAGATCGTCGTGCTGAGGCGCCTGCTGGACAATGAGAACGCCAGGGTGGCAAGCCTGGCCGGCGAGCTGCACAAGGCCAAGGCGCAGATGGAGGAGATCGTCAAGGAGCGCGATTCGCTGAAGAATGTAAGGGGGGTAGACTTTTTGTAGAGTTGAGGGTGAGGTTGAGGGGTTGTTGAAGCTTTTTGGTGGTGGAAGGTTTTAGGAAAACGGTCGAGCTTTGTTTTGTTTGTTTTGCTTGGCGTGTAGAAATGCAGTTCCAAGGGTTTATTGGAAAAGTGCGATTTGCTTGGAGTATTGCACTGAAAAGAAATCAATTTAAATGTCGCGACTGGCAATGTTGTATACGCTCATTACACAAACACACATAAATAGCGTTACGCGAATTCTCGCAATATTTTCACAACAGTCTGAAACCCAAGAAACCATTTTGTAGCTCTACACTTTCCACTCTCATTAAATTAAGCTATTTAAACAGCGGCGGCAATCAGCGATAAACGTTACAAAATTACGTCCACCACACCAAAGAAGCCGCACAAAAAAACGAACGCTTCCCAAGCTACCGGCCTTCCACCCTTGAAGCAAAGAGTCCAAAAAACTCCCGGAGCCGCAAATCAAGTCCCTCGCGCACTCGTAACACTCCCTGCGAAAACACGCCGAAAATAGCCAGTCCCTCGCCCCAGCTCGCTCAGCATCCGACTCTTTCGTTACAATGACAGAATTAGATCGTAAAGGGCCAAACGCGCGGGGTGACATCACAAGCGCGAGGCCAGCCCTTTTTATATCCATAAATAATCCGCGCTGCATCGTGTGTGTGTATATATAGGATAAAGAAGCGGCCGAGGCGGAGGCGCAGCGGCAGCGCGAGATTTCGGAGGAGCGAGCGGTCGGCTGCGAGAATCTGAGGAACGAGCTGAAGAGCGCGCGGGACCAGCTGGACGGACTCGACAAGCAGATTGGCCGGGAGCGCGAGAAGCTGCTTAAGCTCAGGGAGGACAAGAGGATACTGATCGAGAAGGTGAGGTGGGGTGGGTTTTTGTATGGGCGGGTTGGTTTGTTTTTGATGAGTTTCTTTTTTGGTGGAGGGAGAGTGCAGGTTTTTCGGGTAGTTTTGTATTGGTAGTTTTTTTGAGAAAGTCGCGTGCTTTGTGTTAGTCAGCCTGGATTAAATAGGTCATAATTAGGATCCAAATATGTTTGCTGCATTATTGTGGAAATTGGTTAATAATTAAAATTAACGAAATTTCAATCGGGATTTTAGTTTTGCTAGAAAAATGTAGCGTAAGCAATCCGACCTATTTAGACATTCTCGAAAATTTCTGAACAAACGTTTCACCTTCAACCCCAAACAAACCGCTTAAAAACCTTAATCTAAACAAACCCACCCATCAAAGAATAACAAACCCCTAAATAATCACCAACTCGCCATCTCCACACCCCCCCAAAAACCACCAAATCAGCTCTCTCTCTTCTCCCCAAAAAAAACCTCAGCATTCCCATCCTCGCATCCCTCCAAAACCGAGAGGGTCGTTGCACTTGCAGCGCGCGTACTGCAGAAAGAGAGAGAGAGAGAGAGAGGGAGACAGAGAAAGCGTAACACTGCAATGCGCAACGCGCGTACACGCGCACAGCGATATATATACCTATCTCTCTCTCTCTCTCTCTCTCTCTCTCTCTCTCTCTCTCTCTTTTGGCCTCGGAGGAGGCAGAGAAATTGATCTGCCGCCGAGCAGGGGATGAGTCAGCGGCCGAACGAGGTCGCTCGCTCACTCGCGTGTATGTGTGTCTGTGTGGGTATATAGGTAGGCCGAGGAAAGGGCTCCGAGAGAGAAAGAGGATTTCGCGAGTTTCCGCGAAAAGCGGTGATTCAGAGAGTTACCCTACACGAAGCTAGAGTCTCGGGGAGTGAGAAAGCTTTCGGCTGAATCGATGAGGGACGCTGGACCGCGGGCGCGTTTTTCCTGGAATTCGGTTCGATTTGCGGGGGCGGCTCCGTGGGACGACATCGCGCGAGTTTAGCTGGCGGCGGTCGAGCGAGACGATGAAGGGGGATTGTTTTGGGAGTTTTGGGGGTCGGGGTGGTGCGACGGTTGATTGCTGGATTAGGGGATGGTTTTAAAGAGTTTTAAAGGTCTCGCTTGCGGATTTTGTTGATTGTAGCGTTAAAGCGCAGTTTGGAGGAAAAACTTTTTCAGTATAGATAAGTTTGGGAAAGAGATAGTTTATGTGACGCGAATTTATGTAATGTTGACTTTCTGGGTTTTTACGCAAAGCATATCCGGTTAGTTTGTTTATTAAACATCTATTTTCACTTTCCGAGTGAGTCAGATGAAAAATACAAGTTTCGGTCGAATTTGTTGGTGGATTATAAGTCGCTCAGAATCGATGCCTATTTGAACGTTTGTAAATGAATCACGTAGTTTCGTCGTTTATTATACATTTTCATCATTGATTTTTGTGTAAAGAAACATTTTCTGAGCTTTCTCGATTTTTTTTCTTCGATAGGCTCGGAATTTACATAAGCTTCGTAATAATTCAGCTGAGATTCTAGTTAATGTATAGCTCGACATTTAATTGGTCGCGTGCCAGGACGAAAAATCGTTACTGTGCTTGTAAAGTTATTTTTTAAACTGCTATGTTTTGCTCGAGCTGTAGAAAGCAATTGTTGAGGATGAAATTGTTTACTTAACAAGATAATTTTTTTCTTATTTGTCACACGCTATTATAAAATGTTATCTGATAATGGATGAAGCATTATTGTTAAAGTAAATAAACAATTTAACTTAATTTATCTTAATTTCTTATTGATTATTTTGTATTAAATCTTGTAGAAATTAATCTACCGAAAAATCAAAAATAACAGAAAATTTAGTTCGGAAAACTACATGTTTTACACTCATGTTAGTAGATTTTGAAATAAATTAAATATAACAATTATCTAACCTAGTTTCTACTTTTTTATACTTTTCGATACTTCACAATTTTTTCAAAATGAACTTAAATTCACACAAACCTAAATTACCTCAAATAAAACATTCTTTCTTAATCTGTTTTCAAAAACTATTACAATCCTCCCTCACCAAAACTCACCTAACCCACCCCCCCCCCAAAAAAAAAAATTATCGACCCAACAAATCTCAACCCAAATCTCTCCCACCTCATCGCCAACTCAAGCTCCCCGCAAAGCTCGTCGCGCGCGAAATTCAAAACGAGAGCAACCAAACAGCCCCTCTCTCCCTCCCCTCTACCCGCGCACAAAGAGCTCGCGAGCGAAGACACTTCGCGGGGGGGTTACACTCTCCTCCTCTCCTCCTCTGTAAATAAGACGAAGTCGAGCTAGAGAGCGAGTCAACGCACGAAGCTCGCGCGCTACTCGCGCGTGACTCACGCTCGCAGTGACTCAATGTCACATAATAGGCTAGCCGCGCTCCCGGGGATCGATATTATACTGCTCTCTTTTCTCTCTAACGGCGAGGAAGCTTTTTTTCTCTCTCGCGAGGCCGATGAGTTCACGTCGAGTCTAGCATCGATTCCAGGAACCGGGGGCTGGGTTTTGCTGAATTATTGAGGCGGGCTGCACTGCGAGCTTGCGACTGACCTGTGGAGCTTTCGAGGGTGGGGGGAGACTTTTGGGAAGAGGTTTGTTTTTGAAAGCTCGGTTGGGGGGGAGGGGGGAGGTAACAGGTGAGGCGCTCGGTGTTTTATTGTTGTTGGGGACAGGGAGGATTTTTTATTTACAGAGACAGTTTTTCTTCACCTTTTTTATAACATGGAAGTAGAATGGGAAATGAAAAATTTAACGAAATGTGCGTGTTTAAGTTGAGTAAGATGCAATAATAGTTTCAAAAGTTATGCAGCATAAGTTACGCCCTTAGAATGTTTAGCCTTGACCCTAGCCAAGCTCGCAAGGAGGTCGACGGCTCCGTCAAGTTATATCCGCCTCTGGGATCTCGAGCTCTGCATAAGCTTTAGATCTGTGATCTGATCTCTATGAAAATGACGAAAAACCTCGTCCATCAAACTATATCGAACAACCTAATTTCTGTTTATCACCGCATTAATTCAAATATAACAAGTTGAAGAGTCTCCAAAAAATAAAGGCACTTTATCTTTTATAAAAATTCATCCGCGCCTCGTAACGTAAAACTAAAATTCAGCCTCGACCGTCCAACTTCATAATTAATCAAGTTCAGCAAAGAGTAATTAGCAAGTCTTGTAAAAAGAACTCGCTATTCAAACAGCTTGCACAAGCTGCCCTTCTTCATTCGCATTCATAAAGCCAACGCGGGCGCGCAACTCTCGAGCCAATTCGTGGCTCGCCTCGAATGTCCCGCTGAAAAGTTCCTAAAACTTCGGCAAACTTTCTCACCACCTACCCATTTTAACTTCTTAGCGAAATTTCAACATCGGCGAGCTTCCGAAGCCTCTTGTAAAAACTTCGCGAAAGCTCCAAGAAAAAAGCTCTCCTCTCTTTCTCACCCAAACCCAGCCAACCTCGTCACCGTCCCTCCCAAAGGGTAAAATCAAGCAGCTCGCGTGAATCACTTTTTCATCCGCATAGATTTCCCCGCAAAGAGCCCACCGCTCCCGCCTATTAATACACCGGGCGGCCTGACTCATCGCGAGCTTGCTTTTGTCAAGGCGCCCATGGCGCCGCACGCGCGCACCGTAAATTACATAGGTACCTCCCCGTAACGAGCTTGCAAGCACATCGCGTTAATGAACTTTTCGCTTGACGCGGCGTTTTAAAATAAGCAGCGCCTCGAGGAGCTTTAAAAATAAGCGGATGGTTGTTCTATATAGGTGGCGTCGAGCGAGGCCCTGGCCCAGGAGCGCTTGGCGAGAGCCGAGAAGGCGGACTCGGCCCTGGAGGAGGCGCAGCTCCAGCTCGCCACGCAGATCGGATTGACGGACTCGCTGAGGGAGGAGGTGCAGCGGTTTGTCGAGTAAGAGGGGACGTCTTTGTGATGGGTGTGAATGATTTCATGGGGGAGATTTGTTTATGTGGGGGCTTTATTTTGTTTAGCGGGTGTTTGATTTTTAAAAGCGTTGATAAGCTTGTGGAGAAAGAGATGGGATTGAGCTATTGTAAAGGAGACTCGTGAGTTATAAGGTAAAGATGAAAATTTTTAAATCGATAGCTGTTAGCGTATCGATTCAATTAATAATAACTTGAGTGTTTAAAAAAGGAGTCGCTTTTACAAGTTTTTTGTTCGCGGTATTGAACGTCAACAAGCGCTATACTCTTCTTTGTAAAGAGGCTGCAACAAGTGTTAATCTTCGAGCGGTAAGCTCCGAAAGAAGTCGCTTATCGCAATAATCTAAATCCCGCTTTTCTTCGTAAGCAGCATCAACGTTTATAAGCATTACAGACCTTTTTTATGCTTTACATGATTTATAGTTTTAAAAAGACAGAAACAACTTAATAGGTACAATTAATCGCTTTTAAAATCGCAACATTTTTATAAACAGTACATTGAAAGAAAAAGAAAGCGAAAAGTTGAAGCTGGAAGAGGCGCTGCGAAAAATGGAGGAGGAGAACATAAAGGTGGAGGAGCGACTGCAAGAGAGCGAGGAGTCGGAAAGATCATTGTGCTTGCGAGCCGCCGATCTCGAAAGTCAGCTCTTCAGTCAGGAATCAAAGATAAAACGCATTGAAGCCGCGTATTTAGCGCAACTGTAAGTGTTAAACGACTTTTTTTTATCTTGGGTTAATTAGTTGGTATTTTTGCAAAGAAAAGTATGACTTTGATGTATTTGAGAAAAGATTAATAGATAATTTCTTTTCAATTAGGTACGTGAAAGATTTTATTTTATTAATTTTACTTATAATACTTCGTTTACTTTTTAATTATACTAGAATATTCTTTATTCTTTTAAGAGTTAAATTCTTATGATGAAATTGTATAAAGTAGTAAGTACTTTAATGTTTTATTGTATACAATTAAATTTGTGAATAATTATAATTATTGAAGATCGGAATTGAGTGAGCTTCGAGAACGCGTACTTCAACATTCTCAGGAAAGCGGTTGGAGTAGCAGAGTTTTGCAGCTTGCAGGCAGCGTTGTTCGAGCGCCACGAGTTATTTTTCGTACTTTATCATTTTTTTCTACTGGGATGCCCCTCTAATTTTGTAGAAAAGTATGTAGAAAAATAATTTACTTTTACTTGATAAAAATTTAAAAACAAAAAATTTCAAATATATTTAAATTAACATAATTTACCTATAATAACAAAATTAATATTTTACAGTTTACAATAACATTGGGATGACCCGACGGATCTTGCCATGCTCATTATGGTGTTGCGAACTCAGACTGGGGACGTAAATCTACCAAGGAGGGTATTTTGAGATATGAAGACCGAATGTGTCTTAAGAGTAAGGAGGATAAATATGGACGAATGCGTCCTGACGTGAAATCGAAAAGTGAATCAATGAGAATTATGATTATTATTATATAAAGTTTATTTTGATATATTTTTTTCATTTATATAACGAGTCATTTGATGACGATTCGATTTAGAGATGAATGAAACACAATGACACAGTCGAACTAATTTAATGAAACGATTAACGAGTAGAAATGCATTTTATCTATAATTAAATAAAACAACTCCTGTTTTGTTTTTGTCCAATTGATTTTTTTATATCATTTCACGTCTATTCAAATTTATTATGCATTTCACGTGGTAAATGTACATTTTTTTATTATCTTACGAACGGCATAAATGCAATATACACAACGTTCTTCTACAATGCAGTCTACAAATTGTCATTTAGTGACCACGCGACTACTTCGCTTACGTATCTATGTTTATATTTTCTCGTTTGTTTTTGTATTTCACTTTGCCATGATCTTAAAGCGACAGGAGCGTAATAAATATAAAAAAGGATATAGTACATACACAGTTTTATGAACATCTAACAGTATTTCTCGAAATTACAATAGTTTTTGAAATTTACAAATACATTCTTAAAGCGTATTAATATAAAATAAAGTTAGATTCTCATTATTTGTCATAAAAGGGCTGGCCTGTCAGTTTAAACTATTACACAATTATATTTTACCTATTCGAATAAATTAAATAAGCACATTAAAAATGATTAAATTTATATTTCAAGCAATAATCGACAAATTTAA
>JAPYZA010006102.1:0-14264 GCA_030522685.1 Eupelmus azureus | reverse complement strand
TTTGTCTCAATTGTAATTGTCGCGGTCTGGCTTATCAGCCAGTATAAGTGCGCGGGAAAATTCAAATGTAGTGAGAAAGTATACTATACTTTCTTACATGTGTATATATAAAGAGGTGTATATGAAGATGTTTTAAGTATGTGTATGTGTGCGCGTGCGTGTGTGTCAAACAGTAGCGATTAAGTGTAATTCAACTATCAGATAGTGTAAACTTTTCTCCGTGACTCACGACTGTCCTTTGCCGAATGCTAGAGCGCCCTAGATGTTTACCTTAGACTGGTTAGCTCATGTGGCGTATTTCCAAAACTGACAAGCCGTGCGTGAGCGCAAGAGAAGCACAGCTATATAAACATCGCAATCACAAGGATTTCAGAATATGCTGTTACTTTGAATAAGTATCTAATTCCAAGATGGAGTCATTTGAAGAAGAAACTAGGTATAATATTCATTAATTTTATTAATTTGTCCTTTAAGGACTATTATACGTCTCACTTAAATACATATACACATTAGAAATTTATTAACTACTTTCTTATATACACTATTAAAAATCAGAAAAATGCACGTTGTAACTTTTTTTCTTATTTTTATTTTAATAATATTTATTTGACAAACATAACAGTAAATTTTCTGATCGAATTTTTTAAATTTGATTTCCAAAAAATTTATTGAAATAATTTTTATTAACAGTTTTTCAAGAAACCGGCCAACAAAGCAGCAGCTGGAAATGCTTGTATCTTATATGGAGCTGCATACATTTTTGCTAGACGCCAAATTACATTGTTAGGCAAAAAAGGTCACGATAAATATAAAACCATGTGGCAGGATTTGACCAATAGATTGAATGAATTAAGTTCCGTAAAAAGAGACGTTAAGAGCTGGCAAAAAGTAAGTTAATATTTTTTGTTTATTATTAATTAATTAATTAATACATATTTAAATTAAAGTTGTAGTTAAAGATTATAAATATAATCATCATATCATGTAAATAAACAAAATTGTTATGTAAAATGTTGCAAAAGAAATTAAACTATTTTACTGCGTAAAAAATATTCCATTAAAAATATTATCTATAAAATAAATGATATTAATTTAAATAGGAGTACTCTAAAAATTCAAATATAGAGTAAGTATGTTTTTATTCATTACAGAAGTGGGAAAATGTGAGACTCACTAGCAAACAAATGAAAGCCTCTTATTTAAAAAATCTAAGGAGAACCGGCAACGTTCCATTAAAATGTTTTTTAAACAATTATCAAGAACGAATTAGCAATATTTTTGGCAAATATGGCACTGGAATGCCAATTTATCAAGCTGGTCTGGCGAGTCCTTTGGAAATAAAAGAGTAAGAGTAGATTCATCTTATTAGTTACAGTGAGAAAAAGAAATCTTCATAGTTACTACCGCGTCTTCATAAATAATCTACACTGGATTTGGATACAGCCAAATCCAACTCTGGATTAATTATTATAATACGGTGTATTAACTGTATACGAATAGACTTATTCTGTAGAATTATGAAAAACCCTTCTCAAATGAAGCCCCCCACCTTTGCCCTATTCCTTTGACTTCTGCTACCTTAGGCATAAGTCGAGGCTCTAAACAAAACGTGTCATATTCCTTTGAGCCTTCTTAAGCGACACATCATTCTTCCATTCTACAACTATGTCAAAAGAATCGTGAGTTACTTATTATTACTTTGCGCTTAACAGTTTATTGAATTTAAATACTGATATAATTTTGTATAAGTTTCTCTCAATGTTCTTCGTTAAAGTTCTTTTTATTCTTTCGTTTCTTAATATTCTCAAAAAGTTTTATAAAAGATGAGTATTGACGTACTAAATAATGTTATATACTTAACGATATTAAAGACTATTTTTAATAAGTTAATTATTTTCTTATTAATGTTGTTGGAGAAATGAAAATTTCTTGTTGATCTGTGCGAACCATGGTGTTATTATTTTCACAAAAATTACATTGTCACAATAAATCGTAATACGTAAGCGTGATCGATCGCGCACAACCTCCCCCCAGTCTTAAATTAAAATAATTTCAGACTTCGCCAGAGCTTAGAATTCTTATCAATTTTCGCGCTGGTCTGACGAAATCATTCAGTTTCGTGCGCACCTTAGCTACTCGGACTACTCCGTCTCGCCCTGGATACACTTCCACTACCTGTCCTTTTCTCTATGAGTTACGCGGCGTTTGAAAGTCTATTATTAACACAATATCATCGATTTTCAAAGACGGTTCGTCAGTGTTCCATTTTTTTGCGGGATTAGGGTCGGTAAGTATTCTTTAAGCCAACGTTTCCAAAATTTGTCAGTCAGCGACTGTGCGAATCGAAAGTGATTGCGAGGGTTAAAGATTTCGGCTTCGTAACGATCGAATCTCACATATCCGGACGACTGAGCAATTAAAAAATGATTTGGCGTTAAGGCCTCGTCATCGCGTGGGTCGACGGAAACATGCGTAATGGGGCGTGAATTTACAGAGTGCTCGACCTCTAACAAAACAGTAAGAAGCACCTCCTCGTTTGGCGTTGTATCTCGCAGGGTATCGGATAGGGCGCATTTGAACGATTGAATTAAACGCTCCCACGCGCCGCCCATATGGGGAGCATCCGGTGGATTAAAATGCCACGTGATTTTTTGTGCGATTGCGTAATTTTCGAGTTTATCTTTTTCTAGATTAATGATAGCGGTCTGCAACTCTTTGTCTGCTTTGATGAAATTTGTCCCATTATCACTATAGATATCTGTTGGTACTCCTCGCCGCGCAGCCATTCTTTGCAGCGTTATAATCGCGGAGCTGGCGCTTAATGTGTGCGCCAATTCTAAATGCACAGCTCTGACTGTAAGACACGTGAAAAATACACCCCATCTCTTTTCTACCCAAAGACCTACCTTCACATTTATAGGGCCGAAATAATCGATCCCACAGTGGCTAAAGGGTCTTTGTTTATAAGCGACTCGACCGAAGGGCAGGGATGACATCGGCGGGTTTCGAGGTTTACCGCGGTGTAGACGGCAAATTACGCATCTACTTATTATAGAGCGCAACTTCGTTCGTAACACGACTATGTGGAACTGTTGTTTTAGCTCGTTGACTACAGTGTTAGAGGTTGCATGAAAGTATCGTTTGTGATATGCGATTATCAGGAATTTCGTCGCGTAGTGATTTCCGTCCAATATTATTGGTTTGTTTTTGAATTCTGCAACTTGTAGCCTGGACACGCGCCCGCTAGCTTGCAAAATTCCTTGCTCGTCAATGTACGGCTTTAAACTAATTATTTTACTGCCAGGGTGGATCGCTTTTCTTGTTTTTACCGCGTCGAGCTCTTCCGGAAAACAATCGAATTGAATTTTCCTAAACCAGTATTCTTCCGCAGCTCTTATGCCGGCAACGCTTACTTTAGCCCAAGTTTTTCCACGCCAGCGATCAAAGGCTCCCCGCACGCGTCTTGCATTTATTAATCAGCCGTCCCATCCGAGTAGGCGCGCGATAATCGGGATTTCTGTCGTGATCACAGAGGTGATAAACACGAACGATTTCCGCGTTTCCATGCTCTCTATTTCCTCTCGAGCTTTTTTATTTAATGGCTTTTCTATGAGCCAATCACTTTCATCACCATACAAGAAACACGGCTCGCGAAACAATCGGTCATTTTCATTTAACGGCGCTTCTGACCACCGCGTCGCGTCGTCTGCCGCGCTCATTTTCGACGGAATCCAGTGCCACTCGGAGCTTTTCGAAAGCTCTCCTATTTCGCCGAGGCGATTGGCTACGAATACCTACCTCAATCGCGGTTCAGAGCGGATCCACTGTAAAACCGTCGTTGAATCCGACCGAAAGAATCGCTTATTAACTTTTATTTGGAGCTCGTTATCAATAGTTTGAGTTATTCTCGCGCCTAAAAGCGCAGCTTGCAGTTCCAAACGCGGAACGAACAACGGCTTTACTGGGGCGACTCTTGATTTGCCTATAACTAGCGAAATGTGCGCGGGTCCGCCTTCTACCGCAAATCGCAAATACACGACGGAAGCGTAGCCTTTTAAACTCGCGTCGTTAAAAACATGAAGCTGGGCGCTTGCATCTTGATTTGCCCGCGGCGTACAACAGCGAGGAATGCGACAATTCTCGATTCTTTTAAGGTTATTTAACCACGAGAGCCAGTCTTGATGTTGCTCGTCTAGAAGTTGCGCGTCCCAGTCGATCCCGCTTCGCCAGATATCCTGCATGAGCATTTTCGCCCTCACAGTAAAGTGAGATAAAAACCCTAACGGATCAAAAACTGACATAATTTTTCGGAGAAACTCGCGTTTCGTAGGTTTCTGGATCCCTTTTATTACATTTTTAGGAATTTTATCTAATCCAAGATTAAATCCTAGGTTGTCTGTTTCCCTATCCCAATAGAGGCCGAGAACTCGTTCCGCTTAGTTATCGCAAAGGTTGGTTTTTAAGCGTTTATTAGCCTTAGTTCCGATGAGTGTTGTCGGTATCGCGTCCGGCATATTTGAAGCCCAGCCGTGCATGCAAAAATTTGCTTTCGTATTAATAATTGCGACGTCACGAGCTAAAGCTGGCACCTCTCGCATAGTCTTGCGGCTAGTTTAAAAATCGTCCATGTAAGTGTCATCGATTATGCTTTTTACCGCTTCTGGTTTATTTTTCGAATCTACCTGCGTTTTCGTTTTTCACGTAAATGGCGCTACAAGGAGAAGATTTTTAGCCGAAGATTAGTGACGACATTTCGTAGATCTGTGGAGCTATATCGCGTCTTTTTCAGCGTCACAGAAATCTTTACGCTCCACGATCTGACTCGATAACTTTCACATGCAAAAACATGTCTTTAATGTCGGATTTTATCGCGACCGTGTACTGACGGAATCGCATAAGAACTCCGGGCAATGATCGCAATAAATCAGGACCCGTATCCAGCTGATCGTTTAAACTCGTCCCGTTAGATTTTGCCGCGGCGACGAAAACTAATCGAATTTTTCCCAGCTTATTCAGCCTTACAACCCCAAAATGTGGTAGATACCATACAGGCGCGCGAATGGGAGCGTCGACAATTTTCGCTGCATAACCGTCGATTATAAATCTCGCCATCTCTGCATAATAGAGGAGTGCGCATTGCGGGTCGTAGTCGAGCTTTCTTTCAAGGGAAAAGAGTCTACTTAGCGCCGTTTTCGTACTGTCTATTAAGGTTATAAAATCACTTTTACAAAGTAGGCCTGTTTCTCAGTGCGACCCAACTGAACGACTGGTTTCTCTCAAAATTTTCTGCGCTCGAAAGTTCGTTTCGCTCGAATGAGAAAGTTGATTCACGCCCATATTATCAATTAGGAAGTATGTACGAATAAGATCGTATAATTTAACACTATCATAATTAATGTCCGGTGACATAGGCTCTCGATACGCTCGGTTGGGCGCTTCATGATTTCGAGGAGCGTAAGGTGACTTACGCTCCTCGAAATCATGAAGCGCCCAACCGAGCAGTGAGCGTGAAATCACAATGTTTGTGCCTTTTACTTTACAAATTTCGCGCGTGACGATCAACTGCCAATTTTCTTGGCCTAATAAAACTTTCGGTTAGGCGTTCTTGTAGGGATTTATTGCAATGTCTTCACATTTTTTTACATGCTCAACTATTTTGCTTGAAAGAGACTGG
The DNA here is from genome assembly GCA_030522685.1 of Eupelmus azureus. Classification (NCBI taxonomy): domain Eukaryota; kingdom Metazoa; phylum Arthropoda; class Insecta; order Hymenoptera; family Eupelmidae; genus Eupelmus; species Eupelmus azureus. The sequence continues at coordinate 8,590 of JAPYZA010006102.1, read as the reverse complement.
GAAGGGAGGTTAAGACCATTTAGAGCTATAGCATGCTCGATTTTGAATTGACCGATTTCGCATTCAATGTGTATTTGAACTTTCTCTCCATTATCGAAATCAGCTTCGCTGTGAGAGACGCCTCTTAGGGCGATATTTGTCCGCGGACCGTGAATTCCTGCTCTTTTAATTAAAGTCAAATCGACGAGTGTTATGGTAGATCCTTCGTCTAACAAAGCATAAGTAGCTATCTGCCTTTTCGGTCCGAGAATGTTAATTGGTATAACCTTCAAAAAAGCGTGCCTCGAACCTAGTCAGATTCGGTTTACCAAGACCGTAGGTTCGCTCTGATTTTTTTACGCATTTTATTCGGTTTGTGAACGGGTTTCAGTAGACTCTTGGTGTAGTAAGCTATGGTGACGTCTTTTGCAAAATTGGCAAGCGGGTGCCTTACATGCGAAATGACGATGCCCACGCTTCATACACCGAAAACACAATCGTCGATTTTTCACGATAAACTATCGATGCACGACGGATTCCTTTCGGGAACCTTGACAATCCTCAAGCTCGTGATTCGTTCTCTCGCAATAAACACAGTTTGTCGTGATATTTCGATCGGGAACGCGCGCTTTCGATTCACTTTCCGACTCTCGCGTGGTTAGTATCGCGGCTGCTTTTGTCGGCTTCGCTTGCTTAGCATTATTTTGCACCAGCGCGGTATCCGTCGATTCAAAATCAAGCAGTCCGGATGACATTGCGAGCCGAGCTTCATTTAACAAATAATTCGCGATCTTTTCGAGCTTGGTCTCTTCAGAATTAATAGTATTCGCGTATCTAATAAAATTAAGTTTCAAAGAAAGAGGAAGCTTGCTTCCGATGTTTTTTATCAAATCCGGACTGTACAAATAACCTATAAGATTAAGGGACTTGAAGGCGCTCACAGCGTTTTTTAGTTTAGTGGCGAAATAGGTTAGATTGGCTTGACTTGAGCTTAAATCCGGCAACGCGTAAATATCGTCCGTAATTCTTTTCGCCACAACATTTTTATTTCCAAAACGGAGTTCCAGCGTATTTATAATTATCTCCGCGTCACAAGCCGTAGCCATCAAAGTGCTTACCGCTTCGCGCGCGTCGCCTTTCAGGGCTTTGTACAAGATTCAGATTTAGACTTAAAATATCAATTTATTGAACGTAAAGCTCCATTTAAAATTCGAGTTCAAATTAGGCAATAATAGTTATAAATTAGAAACGTAGAGATACAAAGAAAGCGTTCTTGAAAGAGGTTATCTCACCTTTACAGTTCGGCGGACAAAGCAAGAAGGCCGCTCCTCCCGTACCTTTTTCGCATTGCGCATCGAGCCGCCTAATCAAAAGAGCGGCGCCGCTTATAAACGAACCATAACGACGAGCAAATAGTCTGGTGGTAAAAAACAAAGGAGCTCGTTCTCTCCTACCGCGCTTTTACAAGTACGCTTGCAAGCTCTCTCTCTCTCTCTCCCTCCATCTCTCCTCTGCCGAGTCGTTGGCTGTGCAGCCCTCGAGTGAATCCGAATTGCAGGCAATCTGCATTATCAACTGGGAATGTAGCGCTCACGGTAACGGAGCGAGGTATCCGTTCCATAGAACTCGGTAGGGAGAGCTGGCTTGGAGAGCAAAGATGATGATGATGATGATGTTGGTTGAATTTATTGTTCACTTCGTGTAGTTTTAAAGGAATGAAAGAATGGCGCTGTTGATCTCCGCGAACAAAGTTTATTTTTATTGCCAACGTTTCGGACGTTTTTTCAAAATACATCCCTTTTCAAGGCATTTTTGATAAACTATTCAGTTATTCCGATGTTAATTCACGTTAATTAACGTCGGCAATAAAAATAAACTTGGTTCGCGGACATCAACAGCGTCACTCTTTCTTTCCTTTAAAATCAAAGAGGAAACTACCTGTAGCCAAAAGATTTCTCGAATTACTGAGAAGCTCTCGCCCAGATTATTCGCTTTACAAATGTAAATCGCAATACGTAAGCGTAATCTATCGCGCACACAGTTTATTCAAGCATTGAACCAAATTTATCTATTAACTCTGCTAAATCAACAGTTAATGCCTGCTTTCTTAAAAATATGGATAAAAGTGAAGTAAATTCTTTGGAATCTAAAACTATGAACGGTTTAAACCTGAAGGAGATGGCATTTTTATTGAATACATTAATATCAAAAAGTCGTAAACGCAAAACTGATCCTCCTAATTTATCATAATATATAGATTTGACAAAAGGTGATGAAAGCATTGAACCACCGAAGAAAAAATTTAAAGGTATGTTTTTGATTTAATTATAAAAATTTTTTTTATTACTTAAAAATTATTTACTTGATTATTATTTTACTTAAAAACTATATTCTTTCAGGTCTTTCTGGAAACATTGAGATAGTGACGGACATAATGTGTCAACAAAATGAAACTCTTTGCCAATCAATAATGGTTATAATCGAAACTTTAAATGAAATAAAAGATGCCATAATGTCTTTAAATGGATCGATCGAATCACTTAAAACTAAAGAAATTAATACAGGAATTATTTTAGAATCGTTCATTATTGATAACTCAAACTTTGCAGAATTATAGAAAGTTACTATTATGAAATCTTTATGATTTAAAGATGCTGAAACTTTTTTTTCATTTGTAATTCTACAGATTAATTAAATAGTAAATAGTACTTCTTTTATAATTTGTAATCAAACTCATCTGATAAGTTAATTTTTTCTTTTATTAATAATATTTATTAATAACTAAAGTTGTTAATTTAAAGTATTTTGAAAAATGAAAATTGTTATTATTAATTTATTTATTGTTATTATGTAGTCATTTAATTTATTGTTAATTTTGTATTTATTTAATAAATAATAATGTTTTCAGTTAAAAACTGGATTGATTTTAGTTTTTTCAATCGAACGTTGTAATGCCATCTATTAACGATAGACGCGTGCGATACGCAAAAATATATTTAGCGCACGTTAAGCTTATAGAAGAAGGCTCCTGGGCCTCGGCCCACACGGCTCGCTCTGACCACCGGATCGCGCGCTGGACCTCGATTTTCGAGGCCCAGGACTCCGCACACTCGTGGCGCCCGGGGAATCTCGCGTGGGATGATTTCCACTCGAGGAATGCTCCGGCCTCATCGGCCTTGGCAGCCTTGGAGCTACGGCACGACTGACGGAGGAACTCCTCCAACCGGGCCTACGCTACCGAGACAGACTCTCCGTTCCCCTCTGCCTCCGAAGGAACGGGATCATCCATCCCGAATCTCTCCGCAGGTTCGCTCGCGCTTTGAACAGCCTGTGGCTGTACGTGAGGCCTGCGGAGAGGAGCTGTCACGCTTGTGGCTACCTCCTGTATCTGGGGAGAGGGAGGTGACTACAGCAGCCTAGCTGCAGCCATGATAGCCCCCAAGAAATCCTCTTGGGTAATATTCCGCCTGACGCTCTTTTTCTGCATGAGAACGAGCAGAAGCAGCTTCCTGGAGGTGTTTAAGACTCTGAAGCTTCTTAGCCCAAGCTTTGGTTTCCTTGCGATCTTCATCGCGTGCAAGATCACGGTCTAGCTTTCTCCTTTCACCTCCAGGAGGAACGGGCTGCCGACCATAATTCAACATGGCCGGAGTTAGCCGAGTGGCACTATGCATAGTGTTATTGAGAGAGAAATTCAACTCAGGTAATTTCTCGTCAAACGTTCGATGATTCTTCTCAACGAAAGCCACGATTCGAGTCTTAAGCGTTCTATTCACACGCTCTACTAGATTGGCTTGAGGATGGTAAGGCGGGGTCGTAGAATGATATATTCCCACCTCCGCCAGATATTTATCCACGAACTGATTCTTAACCTCTTCTGACCGCATTATGAACCGCTGGAAAAAAATTTTTTTTTCAACGTATTTGTTATTTTTTTGCGTTAAAAATGAAAATTATTTCAATACATATATTTGGTTACAAATAAAAATAGTAGTTTTCTATAAAAGTGTAAAAAAGATGATTCTCGTACGAGAGCGTGTGTATCGCCCGAGCGCAGCGAGGGTTGTAATCGCCTAAGTCGAGAATCAATTTTCACACATGTGTCGAACAATATTGTTTGATTATGTGTGTGTAAAATAGCATTTTAAGCATTTTTGAAAATGCGTAAAAGATATTTTACGGACATATGAATCAACAAATTTTTTCACATATTTTTATTGCCGAAAAAAATATAAAAATTAATTAAAAATTTTTTTATTTAATTTATTTCTGTTATTCTTCATTTATAGAAAGAAATACGTCAAAGGATTTATTGAAACAGCTTTGGGTGATCTCACAATCGTGACTTCAATATATGTCTCCATATGAGGACATCGGGCAGAAGAGGTTAAACTTGAGGACGTTATCCGTGAGGAACACCTCTGGTGCACCAAACCTCAGCACAATCCTCTCCTTAAATTCCTTAAGGATAGTCCTGGCGTTGGGTTTCCTAATCGGCACACACTCAACCCATCTGGTAAAACGATCTTGAAAGACCAACACGTATTCAAAACCGTGTGTGCTTCTTACCATGGGTCCAGTGATGTCCGCAGTCACTACTTGCCAAGATTTCTCTATGGTACGCCTTCCCATAAGACCAGCGGGAGGCCTCTGCTCGACTTTGCACTGCTGGCAAATCGAGCAGGATTGTATATAATTTCGTACAGACTCGTGGAATCGAGGATAGTAATAACTCTGTGCCACTCTTTTCAAAGTTTTCTCTCGGCCGATGTGCTCTGCCGTTGGGTTATCGTGACACTCCTGCAGTATCTTTCGCTGTTGCTTCGCCGGCACGACTAACTTCCAGGCGTCTTCGTCGCAGGGCACGGTTAGGTAGTCAGCCGGACTATCACGAACCTTTTGGGCCTGTTCCTCGTACCAGGCGTCCTGGGTCCCTTCGGCCCAGGAGATAGATCCTATTTGGGGTTCTTCCGAATCATCCTCGTAAATTCGAGTGAGTGCATCAGGAACGTGATGCAGCGCCCCTTGTCGATGCTAAACTACATATTTGTTGCCTTGAAATTCTAGAGCCCACCGAGCTAACCTCCCAGTGGGGCTCGCAAGGCTACGGAGCCATCGAAGGCTAGAATGATCGGTCACCACTTTGAAACTTGTAGCCTTCGATGTTCAGTCGAAACATACGTATGCCCCACATTACGGTCAAACACTCACGCTCAGTGGCAATGTAATTTCTTTCTTCCTGTGTCAGCGTGCGGCTTGCAAATTCTAAGACTCGTTCTTCCCCGTCGATCTCTTGAAGAAGAACGGCTCAAATGCCCGTATCACTGGCATCGGTTTGGAACACAATGTGAGTCTCGAAGTCTGGCCTTGCCAGAATTGAAGCAGAAGCCACCAGGGCTTTCACAGATTCAAAAGCCAGCTGCTGCTCTTCTTTCCACTCATATCTACTATCCTTGCGCATCAAGGCCGAGAGTGGCTCGACAACCGTTGTTAAGTTGCCGAGGAACTTCCTATACCACGAAGCCATGCCTAAGAAGCGACAAAGCTGCTTCAAGTTCCGTGGTACAGGAAAATCGATGATCGGCTTCATCTTATCCGGATCAGGCCGGAAACCATCCCGGTTGACCAATACACCGAGGTATTTGACCTCGGTGCGAACCAGCTGCCTTGATGCGCTGCAGCACATACTCCAGCCACTTGACGTGTTCTTCAAACGTCTTGGTGACGATGATGATATCGTCCAAGTAGCTGAAGGCGTAGTGCTCCATTTTTACCCCGATCACCATGTCGATTAGACGTTGAAACGTTGCTTCAGCTTACGATAATCCATACGGCACCCTGGTGAATTGAAATAAGCCCACTCCAGGAACGGTGAAAGCAGAGAAAGGTCTAGACTCCACCTTCAACGGGATATAATGGTAAGCTTGACTCAGATTCAGAGTTGAGATATACTTTCTATTTTATAATTTGCGGAGAATGGAATCCATATTCGGTAATGGATAAGCATCTGCTTTCGACACCGCATTTACTTTGCGATAATCAACGCAAAAGCGGAACTTGCCGTTGGCCTTTTGAACCATGACCACGGGGCTGGACCAGCCGCTGGCCGAGGGTTTGATTACTTCTGTCTCCAGCATCTTATGTGCTTGCGCAAACATATCTTCTTCGCGCTTCTTGGAGACAGGGTAACACTTTTGCTTCACTGGGGCTGCACCACCTACGTCGATATTGTGTTCTATCCACGATGTGCACCCCAGTGGAGGATCGCCCTTTCCAAGGACTTTTTCAACCACCTGGGCCAAGGTAATACGTTGATCCTCTGACATTTCTTCCACTTCAATGGAGGCCAAATGAGTAATGTCTTTCGGGCTATTGCTGGCTACCTCCAGATCGACGTATGTTCCTGTAGCGCTAAGCAGGATGCGATCTCGGACAGGATCATGAATCGCGCCAAATGCACGAATGAAATTCGCGCCAACGTAGCAGTCGATTTCCTTATCTGGAACGATCACCACCCAGATACATATTTTTATACCTTCCAGTTCGAAGACTGTCACTTGGAAGCACCTTTACTCCACATGCTGAAGCTATTTGAAGCCCCATAACTCCAATGGTTGTGTAGGTTGCTTCAGTGTTGTAGAGGGCTCGAAGCTTATACCCACCTACGGTCAGCTTCAGCCGCCACCGACTTCCATCCCGGAGATCGGTGACTGGTTCTAAACGTCTCTCTTCGAGCTCGTTTTCTTCGAGCGTCGAAGGATCAGGAACATTTTCCTGAGAGACAGCGCATACATCCACTTGCGCTGGCAAGACGGCTTGTGGGAGGATGGTTCACCCATTTACGTCCTCCTCTGCTCGTTTTCCGAGCACTTGGGGCAAAACACTTGGGAATACCCCCAACTGGCCACATCCAGAGCACTTCAGAGGTCCTTTTGGCCTAAATAGTGCGCTCTGTTTTTCATCTTGGCCGTACTTGGCCTTTTGTTGGGATTTGGACTTCTCATCGTCCTTGCAAGTCTCTTTTAGAGTATTTTTGAAATCGGCCTTTCGCACACTTCTTTTTATTTTTGGGGGATCCTGGAAGAGATTTGCGTGCTTTTTCCGCGAAAGCATTCAGCTTTTCCTCCAGGAGTCTCGTAATCCTCGAGATGGCTTGCAACATTGTCTCCGTGCTCTTTGGCTGCGACGAAGGATCGGCATTTACTGCCGCCAAGTGAGCATTCTTTTTAGGCCCTTTCTTCTCCTTATATGCCGTTTTGGTACGCAGGCACTTTTCGGGAGATGGAGGCGGTCTGTATAATTTCCCGGTATCCAGGATCATCTCCGCCTCGAGTGCTGTGTCTAGCAGCATCTTGACGTTGTGGCACCCTGCTCTCTACACCAGTTGCTGTATTTCTGGGTGGAGGTTACGATACAGGAGTTCCAGCTGTCTCTCTGTATCGATAGGCGGACTCATTCGCCTAATATTGGCCGTGGGTCACGCCAAGTAGTCTCGAACCGGCTCCTCCGGTCCTTGCGTCCGATTATTTGCCTCATACATAAGTCTCTGCTGGTAACCTTTGTTGGCACCATACCAACTGCAGAACTGATCTGCAAACTCTTGCCATGTGGTCCAGAACTCTTTATTGTTCTGGTACCAGATGACTGGCACGCCAGTAAATAACTCGGAGAGAGAACTCAACATCTCCTCCTCCGAGAGCTGTGCCAGGTTCCAGCACTCCTTGACTCGGTTCAAGAAGTAATCGGCGCTTTTGCCCTTATCTCCCGAGAATTGTACGCCCCATTTGCGCACAATTCGTCCTAGATCTCTTCGCGATCCCGTCGAAGAATATAGGAGATCACTTCTGAGTCCAGTTGCAGATACGCTTGACCTTGGCGGAATTGCAGGATTCGACTCTGAATTGTACGATATTCCCACTGCCGCGACTCTGTTCGAGTTCCTTGACGGAGGGCTCTGTGTTGATTCTCTTCCATTCTGCGGAAGAGGAAGGTCGGAGAGAGTGTCTCTTCTGTCACATGGAAGAGCAAGTTCGCCAAGGGAATCCCTTTGGCTTGTGCCCGGGAAAGGCTCCAAGTTATCCTGGAAGTTTACTCGGTCCTTCCAGTGTTCCCGCCATCTATCGCGGTACTGTTTACCGGAGGTCGGAAAATCTGTGCTTCCAAAGCATTTACTTGGGCCGTCAAGTCCCTCATCTACTTCTGCATGCTTGTCATGAATGCAGCGAACTGGTACTCGGAAATTTTCTCCGGCGGTTGTGACCATTTTCAGCCATTGAGTCTGGCCACTCTGGCCCTAGTTGGAGGTCTCACGAGTCTGCTCATCCTCTTCTGTGGAATCTGCGTCAGACTCGCGGTTTGTTCTGGAGGCAATTTCCTGACGCGCAAAGACACCAGTTCTCCACGTTCTCAGACATCTTAATTTGAACCTTGTTGCTCTCTATTATATTGGCCATTTTAACAAAGTATCAACCTTAAACTTGCGACGAGCGCCCCTCGATTACCGCAACCCGGCAAGTCTCAGTGCTCTCGCGCAGAGTACTTACAGGGGCTCTTGCCCAACCAACGTGAGCGGTGCGTACTGCGCAGGCGCGCAGCGCCGAACGCACCGACG
>JAPYZA010006101.1:0-14716 GCA_030522685.1 Eupelmus azureus | reverse complement strand
GTTGCGTCATTTTGATAGCTAAAAATAATATTCAATAAATAATCTGCTGTCATTCCTTATCGGCTTTTTTTTAGATAAGGCAAGACTGGACCACAAGACGCCGTCCTAAAATGTTTCTATATACATTACAGAAAACCTAATAAAAATCTAATATTTAAGTATATAAATATTTTAATACAATATATTTAATCAATAATAAATAATTAAAGTGATTCTATTAGATGTTAAGATTTATGAATGTTATAATAAATCTTTTCTATCTTTGTCATATTTATTTTGCTAACCCATTAAAAATCAATGCTGGTACCATAAGAGATTTAAGAAAAATATTTTAGATCATACAAAGATGAAATGTGAAATGGGTATAATCAAAGGCGAGATCATTATCTATTTATGGTATGTAAATTTTTCAATTTATTATCAGTTAATTTTAATTGATTACATTGTTATTAAATGTATTTAAATTTATCTTTCTTTCAAAAATTTGAAGATCATTAAATCTTTCATTTGAGCACCCTTAAGTTTATTAAAAACAGTATCTAATCTAAGCTCCTTACAAATTCCCTCTTTTATTGTCAGCAAAGCATTTGTTTCTTGTAACAAATCTTTTAATTGTTTTATGGTTTTTTCCATTTTTCGTAACATCACTTCGTCCTCTCTAAGGGCATTTATATTAACTAAATATTCTAAATCTCTAAGTTTATAGAAAATATTATTTTTATAAATCATAAATTTACTCGTTACTTATAATATTCCACTTTCTTACATATGTTTCTTAATATTATACAAGCAAAACAATAGAAACCATGGATCAACGTAAAAAACGACTATCAAACGAAAATCCTAAACATAACGTCAACAACCGTGATTCACTTACTCCGAACGCCACAAAACAAACGGCAAGGTCTCCCTCCCCCCTTGAAACTTTAAAAAAACCCCAGCCCCATCACGTACCTTAAAAACACTTCACAACCAAAACAGCAGAAACCATGGACCAACCTCCCAAATCGCACACCAAACGAAAATCCCTAAGGTAACGTCAACAACCATGACTCACCCACACCCAACGCAACAAAACAATCAGCAAGGTCTCACCTCCCTCTCCCACACCAAACCTTAAAAATCCCAGCCCCGTCACGTACATCGCGCATGCAAATTCGCCCAGCGCGTTTTTCCCGAGCCAGCTCGCGTCGTGAAGGTCCCCTATTCGCTTCCACGTCAAGACACCACGTCTCCGACGCCCGCGCGGGCCGCCCTCGATTTCACTTTCATTATGAGGCCGCGCGCACTTTGCTCGCACCGAACGTGCGTGCTTACGCGCGCGGCTACGCGAGCTCCTTTTATTGACCGGCCGCGAAAATTAGAAACGCCGTTGTCTTGGTTATACTTGCTTGTCTTTCTCCTCGTGGCTTTTTGTCGATGGGATTGTTTTTTTGAGACGGGGCTGGAAGGTGCTTTTTTGGGGGGTTTTTGCTGGGTTTTCTTTGGTTAAGCTTTTTTGCGGGGCGAGGCGTGAAAGTGTAAGAATCGAATTGAGGCGACTGATTTTTGGTTTACGATGATAGTCGTTTTGTGCTTTTTTTCTTCGTTTTTTTTGGCGAGCGATGGGAATTGGCGGGTACGGCGATGATGTGGCGTTGTTGATTTTATTGGCAGTAAATGAAATTCGTGGTACCCTTAATCAAGATTTTTATTGTGCCCACAATTACTTATGTTCTCTCGAGGAGAAATTTGTTTTGCGGACTGCCCGATCTTGCCACATATAGTCAGCTGTAAAACTTAACTTTTAATATTACTTTGAACTGAATTCAAATTACCGCAGTTATAATAAAAGTATGCACACGATAAAAACGTTTCTTTCTTCGCCAGCAAACTTCGCCATTTCGAAAAAAGAACAATCTAAAAATCTCCAATTACGCAACCCAAAGCTACCGTCTTATAACCCCGGGACCGAGAGAAATGACAGAAAAAGCCCAACAAAACAAACCACCCGGAGAAAAGAAAAATGTAAAAATTCAATCTCACGTTCCAATTTAGCCTAAAACTCTCGGCGCTATTGCGCAGACAGCCCCCCCACAGACATCCCGGCGCGACACCGCACGAAAAAGGAACGTACAAAATTGCGCGTCCTGCGCGCGGAATTAGGGGTCTCTTAGCCGTGTCGCGTAATGAAAAGAGCGCCGGCGCTCGCGTGCAAATTATTGTGATTCTCGGCGGCTGCATTTTTCCAGACTCCGCGCGCTCGGCGCGTTACACTTTCCCGCGACGCGCTAAAACCCACGTTACGTCATAGCCCACTCCGAGCACAATCGGACTGGGTTATCTTTTTTTCCCCGCTCGTTTTTTTTCATTTTCCATTTCGCGCGCCCGAGTTTCCGGGACGCGCGCGCTCGCTGACAAATGACTTATTATCTTTACGGCGAGGCGGGAAGGGGCATTTAAAGTAGGGACGCGGTGAGCACAATGCCTCGTTTCGTGTGCGTGCATGTTGGATAGAGAAAAAATGTATACGGCGCCTGTGGTTCTAAGACACTCCTGAAATCCGATCGGCATTGTTCGCCGGTCTGCTATTTGTATTGGGAGCGCGGGGGTTGGTGTGTATAGGTGCGGGTGTGTCGCGCGTTTTTCGGAAAGTGGATACGCAGGGGGAATTTTAAATGCGCGAAACGTGCGGGATTGATTTGGGGCTAGGTATTGGTTGTGCGGTGCTGCTGGAGCGAGGTATGTAAATCGAGTTTTGTAGATAAGAAAAATCATTGGCCGACGTGCTTAGGGGAATTTTACGAGGAGAGGTTTTTCCGGAGTAAATGAGACGCCGAGGCTGAGATAGATAAAGTTATATAGTTTTGGATTTTATGGGTGTTCGTTAACGAAAATTGTTTAAAGCTACGTACAAAATTAAATTAGTTTGAGAACTCTTAAAGCGCGGGGATCGTAAAGTTCAACTTCTTGTTTTAATAACAAAATCAAAATTAACTTGTATTTTTTTCGCAGTGTTTTACTTAAACAATTTAGTAAAATTAAATCTAATTTTTTTAATTTTATAAAGTATACTGTTNNNACATACATAAAATAATCTCGTTCGTAATTAAATAAATGAGACACCAATTAACTAACAAAAACGAACAACACAAAGTTAAAGAAAAAACATCACTATCTCTCGGCAAATGAAAATGAACACGAGTAATTAAAGACGAAAAATCGAAGACTGCATAATTAGTCACAGGCGGGCGATTAGCCTCGCGTCTCAGCGCAGACGGCGAAATTAAGGGGTAACGGACTAAAAAAAAAGCCGGGGTAAAAAAAACGCCGTTGCCCAACTCGACGGCGTCTGCTCGTGATTCGGCTTATCGCACCCACGTCGCTCGCTCGCTTGCGCTCGCGCCTGATGCAATGTTCCACGCGAATTTAATCGTTATATTAAAGCGACAGCTATTACACCGCGACGGATCCGCCTCGAAATTGCAAAATGTCCCGGGGATGCTCCGAGGTGACAATTTCGTCGTGGAGCCGTCGACACCTTCCTGCTGTTTAATTAAATCTTTTGATTTTAGATGGTGGGATAGAATGGAGGGGGCTGGCTTAAAAGAATGGATTTAGCACCGAGAGAGTTTTTAAGAGTGTGAACAATTTTTTTTTTATTTGTTTTGAGATTTGAAAGTGATCATCGTACTAATAATTTTTTATTATTGTTTTCTTACAAATACATGCTTGTAAGAGTATATAGAAACGTATGCAAATACATGCAGCATCGAACAGCAACCTCTAATAAATGATGAAACTTTCTTTACATATTCAATTTTTAGAGATTTGAAAAGTTTTTTTTTAAATATTTTTGCATTGAATGATTAAAATACAAAAAATGATAATTTATTTGAACTGTACCAAATTTTCTGAAAAATAAAAACTGTACCTATAATAAGTATGACGTTATCTGAAATGCAAACGTTATCTTTATTTTATATATTATAAGTTTTATTTTAATTCTCTATAGTTCTTTAAGATCAATCCAAATTTAATAACATTATATTAATCAAGTTTAATTAAACTAGAGTTAAATAAGTTGCAATGAAATCTTTGTTATAATTAGAAAATCTCGCTTTCATTTATGCACATTACGAATTTGGTTCCAATCTCATCCCGAAACGTTTTACTTTTAAAATACTCTAAATTATATAAGAATTGGTATTAAAAAGTTATGCAACAGTATTGCATAATGTTGATCTATAGTCAAAATGAAATCTCATGATATTCCAACCGAATCGAAGGTAATTGAATTATCAAGTTCGAAGTAAATTTATGCTACGGATAAAGTAAATGCTAATCATAAAATTCACAAAATTTTCTGGCGTTTTCATGCTTGCTGTTTGAACTTTTGATATTATTATCTATGAGAAAGTAATCATACGAACTGTAACACGATGTAAACGAAAACAATGAAATATCTTAGCGAATCTTAATGCGCCATAAATCGTTCGAAGTTACGATTGAACGGCTTGGCTGCGAAAGTTTCATCTTAATCGACCAAATGGTCTAAGAACTCTTCATACTCCTAAAAGGTCGTTAAATTTTATAGCCAGAAATCACGTAGATTGGTCAAATAAACTACATCGAAGAAATACAGTCTCAGCGAAGAAAACCATGAATAAGATTTAAATGTAATAAATAAATATTAATATTCAAACCTTATTAATTAAAAATAAAATTTTTGTCACGGAAATTTAAATTATATAAGGTTGAGAGCTGATATTTTCAAAGATCTCACATCATCGTCATCATTATGTACCACATATAAACAATTTCCAAAAATTTATCTCTTTATTAAAAAGAATATTTTTTAAACAAAATTAAGTAAAAATTAAGTAAAAATTAAATCAAAATTTTATTCAATACAGAAAAAAATCTCTAGTCTATTTGTATTACTATAATAGTGAGAAGTATTTAATAAAAGAGTACAAGTACTTCAAGTTAAAAAATGTTGTCTTTTTGTAGACTAAATTATCAAATACTTATGTTCTTTTGATCAAGTATTTTTCGGAATGGAGCCCTGGTAAAAATTTCACCAATAAAATTGGCCAAGTGTCTAAAACTAGGCTAGTGGATGTCTAATTCTTCACAGTTAACCATCCGCTGGCCAAAAAATGGGGAACGTTTCTACCAGAGAGATCATTTTTAATCATAATGTGCAAATACTTTCCTTACTTAATATGTGAATCTCCACGATATCTGCTTACCATTAGTCCGTTTTTTTTAAATCAAATTTGACACGACAGATGTGCCAGAATTAAAATATCATAAAATAATCAAAAGAATAGATATTTCACAAATACTTAGTATTTATTGATTCTATTTACTTTAAAATAGCTTTTTTTATATGAGATAAATAATGAAAACCGGAGGAGAAGATAAAAACACTCAATTCATTTCCTGAGCTTTTTGAATAACTCATACATTTTACTACTTTGTAACATGAGAAAATGTACATCGTAAAGTTACGGCCATGATTATATTCGCTTGTGATGCTATAATAAATCTACTAAGTATTAGACTTCAATTCATATCCTCTGAACTCGGGTGAAAATTTAAATGTTAAAACATTAATTTTTCAAAAACACAAAAAAATACAGCAGTAATCTTAGAAAGTCACAGAAATTAATATATTATCATATAGTTGTAAGGTTTTGACTAAAATAAATATTATTTATAAAGGGTAAACTCTAATAATAGATGTTAAAAAATCAATTTCTACATCTTTTATTACATTTGTACACAACAAGAATATAATTATTTTGTACATCTTTATTTATTACAAAATGAAATTTTAAGATTTTTCCCTCTGATACTTCATTAATGACTCAATAACTTTTGCAATAGCTGAAGTTGAACTTCAGAATAATGTATGCTAATGGGTAATTAAAACTTGCCTATTATTACTAAAAATTTTTAATATAAATGTTCCCAAGCAATAAAATAACTCTATCGTCTTTTTGTATGCAAATAGCGTATTAATGTATGAAAATTAAATCGGTCTTTAATCTCGATGGGGATTTTTTCTTGAATGGCAATTCATATTATCCAGGCAAAAGGTGCAAGGAGTCAAAGTGTCAGCCCACGTCTTTATACATCTGTCTCCGGTCTGCCGTCGGCTTTTTGCGCCACATAGCCCGATGCGAATCCCGTTACATCACGCAGTTTTACGCGTCATCGCCCATTCTTTTCTTTATTTCTCGGCCTGCAAATCAGCGATGCGTCCTACGTTGTCCAGTAAAATGGTCTTTATCGGAACGATCATTATTGTGATTACGTAAATGAGAAAGGCTTTTTTACGATAAATCAAACGTTAAATTATGTGAGAAAAGGTGAGGAGAAAAGGCGTCGCAATGACTGTTTTTTTTACGTCTATTTTGTATTCTGGTATACGCGGAAAACCACTGCTAACGTGACTTATTTTGTGGTTGGCTTAACGTTTTGTTTTCGTAATATCTAGATAAATAAAAAAAGTGAAATCCTTCCAATGATTATACTATCATGTGCTATGGAAAGAAGATAAATTAGAAAATGCATTTTTAATGAGAAAACCGTTCAAACGTTCAAATATCTCAGTCCATCAATTGTCACCAGGCAGAAAACTGCATCACATAGAAAATCCGCAACACAGATCCGCACTTGGTTCCAACCTATGTGTGGGTTGGCTCGCGGGCCGCTAGCCGGCGGCTCGAGCCAGAGCAGCATTCGCACATACACGTACATATACATAAACGCACATATGTGTAAGTATACCATTTGTGCTCCGGGCGACAGTTGTTGCTCGCGCGCCACTTGGAAGCGAAGGCCAAGGTCGCAGCCTCGTTTCATCCTTCTTTCTCTCTCCCTCTCTCTCTTTCTGCTCTCCTTCTCTCCTTCTGCCTGCTCCGTTATTCGCGTCCGTATACGCACTTGTACAATATACACAAGCGAAAGAGAAGATTGCGTTACTTAATGCGCAACCGACAAGAGAGTCAACGTCCTTCTCGATTTCCGTACACAGAGCTGGGAGCGAGAGCAAAAATTAAAAGATACACGCGAGCCTATTGGTTCTTGTTTTTATTTTGTGTTTTTGATTAATTAGATCGAGGGAAAGAGGATGATTGCTGCATGTACGTATTGCAGGTAAATAATTATTGTGTGAATGCAGATGAGAATCAGTCTGAGTCTTTATGAAGAAGCGCAAAAGCTAAAGAAAAGGGAAATCGTGTGGAGTATATGTGACGGAAATGACTCTGACGAAAGGATTGTGTCTAAGGTGATAGAATATATTTGATTCACGGAATGTAATTGTAATTGCATTGATTTTATATTCAGTTTCTGAGATAATCGTGAGAGACACTAATGGGCTATTATTTCCCATCTAGGCTATTATTTTTCTGCTATCATTTTTATTAGAAAAAAATAGAAATATTGTTGGAAAAAAATCGCTTTTTTCGAGCAGCAAGTTTTAGTGCATAATGCTGTCACATCATCAAAATATGTTTCATATAAATTTTTTAGTTTCAAGAATAAAAATCTATAATTGTATAAGTGTTTCTACTTATTTCAACCATAATGGATAGGATATAATTTGTGTTAACAAAAATTATAAAAATTTAAGATTAATGGGCTACAATTTTGACGATTTTTGTATTTTTTGATAACAGGAATTACGACATATACGAGGCATTTGTTCATTCTTATTCGGCTACAGCTAAATAGAAAAACAATATAAAAACATTGTTCTAAAAATTACAGATCCACCTGTAACCATCAACGCATATTTTTAAAAAAACCCCAAAAAATTTCAGCTCCGCTCGTATTCTTCAGCCCGAGAAGCAGCTCGAGCAATGACATCTCTGAGGACGCTGAGCGCATCGGAGCGAGAGCATTTTTATAATTATACCCGCAGCCAGCGGGCCCGCTGCCAAAATCGCACTCGCTCCCGGCGACGACAGGCGGGTGGGACGCGACGACGCATCGCTGCCGGACATTCTATACGTATGCGCGCTTCTCGAATGTCGAAGTTCGCCGCGATTTATGCGGCTCTGCCGCTGACAGCGAAAAAGGCTCGTTTAGGGCATTGAGCGTGTGGGAAAGCGCGCGTAACTCGATCGCCTGGCTGTTTTTAATTTTTATGATTTTTAAGGTGGATGACTGGTGATTCATGGGGGACTGCATGTGAAGGTGGAGAGAAAAGTGCGGTTTTTTCGGATGATTATAATGATGAGAACGGAATTATGGAAATAACGTTTGTAGTGAAAGCGTTGATTAATTGGCTTAAGGCTTGACACTTGATTTGAGTGACACTGAATTATTACGTATTATTATGTAATTATGCGTAAATAAGGTATTATAATACTTTTCAAGTTTTTAAACTTTCGTAACGAGTCCGTAGTTAAGCGTAACATTATAATAAAGTATGGATATTAAATACATTTTCATAAATGATAATTTTTGATATATTATTTCCGTATTAAGGTAATTACGATTATTTTTTTTAAATATGAGACAAAGCTCAGAAGGAAAATGAAAGGAAACTTCTACTATGTTAATATACATAAACCGTTGAAATAAAAAAAGCAAAACGCATTTTTTTTATGTTGCTTGTATTAAAAAAAGATTCTTTTAAATATTTTGCAATAATTTACTCAGACTTGCTATTAAAAAGTACTTGACTATATTTATTAAATTGACTTGACTACTAAGATAAATGAGTATGAAAATTTATCAAATAACGGTTACGACAAAGTACATCTACTACTACTTGCAACTCAGACACCCAGAACCTATCAAATCGAAACTTTATTTATCATTCTTAACCATAATCGTAATCTCCGATAGACAAACAAACTTAAATTGCACTTCAGCCAGCCAAGATTACCGATTTCCTCACCTCTATTATGCTTTTTCACGAGCCCATCAAACATACATCGTTTTCTCGGCCGGCGCACTCGAAATCCTATTACAGGCCACACAGATGAAAAAGTAACGCGTCCTCATCTCTACACGTCGGTGCAGAAGAAAAAAAAATGCAAAAGCCAATATTTCCCAATGCACCTGCAAATGGGCTCGTATACAGAGCCGTTGTATGCAAAAGTCTCGTGCGCGCAGGAGTGTATACTCGTAAAATCGGATTACCCGTACGTGTATTAAGGCCTCACGTGTGCACATCCCGCTGGCTTCGTTTTTCTTCCTTTCGCCATCCGTCAATACATAAATTGATTACCTCGTCAAGCGGTGAACGTTCGCTCCTTGCGAGGCAGAAAGAAGAAAAAAACGAGCTTTTTATACTCTCGTGCTGATGTTTTCTTGCTGAATGCAGGGGACGCTGAATGCGCGAGCGTTTAATAATTTATGAGCGCGCGAGCGACCGGTTGTTTTGTGCATATAGCTGCGCACTTTTTAATGAGATTCATTTATTGTATGTAGAATATTTATTTAATCCCGAGCCTGGCAAGTTGACAGTAATTTTTGCTATGGTTGGCTGAAAGTAAAATGATACAGTGTTTAACATTGCAGAAGATTCTATTAATAAGTTTTGCTGGGTTAGGAAGGGTGTGAGGATTGGGTTGTTGAATTAATTAGTAACATGGGTTTTGCATTTTCTAACGAATTAAATTTGTTAAGTTTATCAGAATGGTATTTTTTAACAAGATGAAAGATTTATAAGAAAATATAAAATCTGCAACTTGATAGTAATAAGTGCTTTATTAAAAATAAAAGAGATAAAAAAATTAATCTTTTTTTTTAATTAAAATTTTAATTTTACTTAAAAATATATCTTATTACTATTTTTTATATTTAATTCAATTATTTTTGAAAAATACAATCGTACAAAAATTTTAAATTGACTCTGGCTGTATTGATCAATTCCCACGAGGGTCTGAACAAAAACGTCAAAGTAGATTTTCATGTTTCTCAATTTATTATCAAGTGTAAAGTAAACAAACGGTATTTTTTGCTCTCAACTATGCAAAATTGCGTTTAAATTTATGTTACTCATCAACTTTATTCACTCAGTTGTAGATGTAGGAAAATCATTTTTCACTGTAAAAATCCAGGTAAATAATGCCCAACAAAACAAATATCTTAAAACAAACTCGAAAATAAATTTGTACTTATTAATATTAACCAATTAATATATCTATTTTAAACGAGTATAATTTTGGTCTGGAGTAGAATTAAATAAGATTTTATGAATTGACATGAATCATAAGAAACAATTATACTTAAAAGCCCGTTAAATTATCTCTAAATAAAGTATACAAATAAATAAAGTTAATTCCTTGCCAGAATCTCAATAACATTTCCCCTTAAATAACACATGATCTACTAGCTGTTTATTATGCAATCTCGCGTAATGCCGTACATTTGCGTCCATTCCGTCGAAACTACCTCCATACCTCAGCGAAAAGGCAATATTAAAAAAATCCCACAATTTTTTCTCCGCCGAACTTTACGATTCGCTCAAACTCTATCTCACTGACCGCCATAACTCCTTCAACTTTATCTCCAGACGCACTGCGATCTCGCATAAAAAAGCCCGCTCTAATCGTTAAAATTAAGCATCAATATTCGCGCAGAGAAGAAAAAAACCAGCTCCCATGCGGCAAAGGAGAAAAACGCGGCGCAGAAACTTGGGCCGCGAAGCGAGACACGAAAAGGAGAGAGAAAGTGGAAAAAGAGAGGCACAGGAGAGCCGCGAGAGAGAGCCAAGAAAGGCGCATAGACACGCGAAGCTAATAGCGCTAGGCTCGCTTCGGCCGACCCAGATGCTCGCCGGAGCTTGGCGCGCGCGCTCGCTCGCTGCTCACTTTCGATTAAGTAATCCCCCCGGCCTGCGCCGATAATGCCTCCTTAATACTTATGAATTAAACCGGTAAGAGTTTTAAGGCGAGTTGGGCAATCGGGCGACGTGCTCCGCCGATTTTCCGCGCGCGGGGCCTCCGAGGATTTCCCGCGGAAAGGGAAACCGGCGCGCTCCGCGGAGCGGCTAATTTTTGATGGATCTAAAGCGCGAACGCGCGCGGGCTTTCTAATGTCTTGAAACGCTGGTTGCTCGGCGCGAAACGGAGTTGGGTTTTTAGCACCTGAGGTGTGTGTGTGTGTGTGTGCTGGTAATTTTGCGGGTTTCTTTTTAATGGGTTGGGAGAGTTTGAGGCTTGTTCTTTTGGGAATGGGGTTTGGTGGTGGGGGAGATTATTAGGAAGAGGTGTTCTTTTGGAGAATTGGGAATTGTATTCTAATTAGTTTTTCTGGCGGCTTTATGTGAATTGTGGGTAAGTTTTTGTGAGGCTTGGTGGAGTTTTGCGTTTTGAAATAGTCATCGCTATTTTGTATTACGCAATTCAGCTGAGTTGTCAAAATTACAGTATTTCTTTAATAAAAATTTAATTTTGCTTGAATATAATATTGTATTTATAAAATTTAACAATGTTGATCCTTTAGTAGAAAATATATTTATTTGGAATACGTCATGTATGGTAATTATTACTGAAAACATTTACCTGCCTAATGGTCTAATTTCTACAGATGTACTTGACAGTTCTTTGACTCTTATTCTTTCATAACTTACATTTACCTAATTTGTCAAAAGTAAAACTAGAAATTGTTTTCCTTTGATAGAAGAAAGAAGTATTTTCATAACCGAAATCTATTCACTTTTTAGATAACCGAAAATTAAATGTATCACAAAAAACAATTCTTTTCAAAAAACAGCAGCTTGCACTTTTTTCTATTTATCAGTTTCCAAGATAAAGCCTTTAGATAAATTAACTTTAATTTTAGTTTAATTCTTTATTTTTACATCCTGATCCCAAGGCTATGTTTGGGTCACCTTTACAAAATCTTATTTCCGGCTACAACAATAAACCACTTAATCTGATTTCTCCTAATAAAGCCTAGTTAAGATATTTCGGTGGACTGTAAAATTCTCAGAAAATCACTTATCGACGTTGTACTTAACAGGTAAAAAATAATCCAATTAATCGTTGATATAACAATACATAAAATCTCCTAGTCACTATTCGCAAAATTACTTTATCAAGTAAGCACTGGGCAGTATGAGAGGGCAGTAATGCACAAATTTCTTTGTTTCTTGTCACAAGTAGGATGTTCAAGTAAGTTGAAAACTAAACCAAAGTAATCTATACTATTAAATACAATTTTATTTCTGTAATACGTAAAAAACCGAATACAACTGCACAATTCGGTCTTTCCATAAAAAACATTAATAACATAATAAAACATTAAAGCTTTGACTCTAGCATCATTCCAACTCTGACAACTTCCCAGCGAGCTCTATCCAAAGCGAGCGAACGCAACACTCTCAAAAGTCAAGACACCGCCGAAGGTCCATCCGTACGCCTGCTCAACGCGCACAAAGAGCCATTATCGCCTGGCTTCTAAATTCCTAGCGCGAACCTCTCCCCTCGAATTAACGCCAATTCATCCGGCCCTAAGAAAAAAAAAGAGAAACAGCACCGTGCGAACAAAACAACTTTCATGCAGCGTCTAAAATTAGCACCACAGACCTCTCGGCTTTTTTCCACCGCTCCACGATGCACAGAAACTCCGGCTCGATCGACGAAAAACAAAAAAACAGCAGCGTACCGGAAGGCTGTATAGAGGGAGAGAGAGACTCGACGGTCGTCCGAACCTTATCTGGAATGATCGGGTGTAGGTATATATACAACGCGCCAGCGGCGGCGCATTGAATAATAGAAAAGCGAACGCTCTCTTGGATTCCGCGTGCAGCGCGCGATATAGGCCAAGGACATGAAAACTGGTACCGGTGGGTAGAAATCCCACGAATCGCAGCCAGCGGGAGAGAGAGAAACGCGACGTTATACGAGCGATTATGACATTTGTGTGCCGTGGGCGCGAGTGAGAGTGCCTCGGCTGAGAGCGCGTATGTATTTATAAGCGTGCGTGTGCGAGGCTTGGGTTTAATATTATTTATATATATATATATATATATAGTTTATCCATGCCATGGAGCAGTGTCAGATTATGGTAATGTTTACAGCCGGCGATTATGGGGACGGCTTGGTAGGAATGTGGATAGGTGACGGCGGGGATTTAGCGAAGTTGTGGAGAAAAAATTGTTGATGGGTATGTAATTGAGTGGAGTTGCCGGGATTTTTAAAAGCGATGGTTGTAATGGGTTGGGTGTTAAGAAAATTAAGTATATTTATTTGCGAGAAGCGAATGATACGGTTTAAAGCACGCGGTAAGCCGTTTATTAATTATTTAATTTCTTTGATTGGCTTTTTATATTATGGGAGTGTATAGCGAATAAATAGAAAATGAACTTTAAGTTTAAAATTATTATTATGTTAACAAGTTTTTAAGAATTGTTTATTATCTAATCTTGTAATAATTGTTTCAGTGCAACAAGCTACTATTTGTATATCTTGACATATAGGCATTGTTAGCAATTTATTCAAGCTAGCAGAATAACCTGTCTTGAACTCTATTTTTCAAACATCTGACTCAACGAATTATACATATTCTTAGTGTCAAAGCGATGCAAAACAGTTCAGTTCAATATACGCATAAAATTTTATATAAATGCTTTGCTCGAAGCTGCATTTTACAAATTGATCCATATTACTTTACAATTGATTACTTAAAAATCAGTGAATCAAATTTATTTTATGTAACAGGAATACGTTCATGTATATGACTTAAGCTATTTTTAAAAGCTATAAAATTTTATTAGTTCATTCTTTAGCATTATTATTTTTATGAAATTGTGATTTTATATTTCTCGTTTTTTAAAATATGTGTTAAAATCCTTGAATGTATTCAGTTCCAATTTTAGCTACTTAGAATATCTGGAAACTTCACTGATTAGCATTATTACTACTATCCGAGAAAAAAAAGGATGTTCATTATCTAGGACAGATAATAATCAATTATGTATATTAATCAATTAAAATCAAGTATGGAATCAGTATAGTAATTTTCAAAATCAAGGTTTTGCCTTCAACAGGTGGTTGGACCACGATTAACACGATATTGCCACTCTGTCATGCTTAGAGAATAAAAGGGAGAGGATCTAGCAGTCATTAGATGTGGCTGAAGTCTTTTGAGATGAGCTACTTTGTCTTTTTGGAAGGATTTTAATTCGCCCAATTCTACGGAAGTAAATAAAACGTAGTAATTAACCTACAAATTAAAAAAATTTTCATTAATTTATCTTGTGAACGGTGTACTCCGCTATTAAATCAATTCTTACATTTAATTTGAATCATTACTTAATATGCCAGGCTAGATCAGTGCAGTTCTGTTGAAAAATTCAGTAAAATAAAATGCAGCGTTTTAGAAGAAAGATTATGTAAAACTTAAAAAGTGCTTTGACGAAACTCATAAAAAAAGCGGACATATTTTTCCTAGAAACGCTATCGTTAAAGTACTCTCTAGTACTGGTACATGGTACTTCATTTTTTTTTTCAAATATACGCTGACTTGCAATGAAGCTATTTTATTTGAAACGTATTTTTGAATGGAACATTAAACATTTTTAAATAAAAATATAATTTTGATTTCTTAAGCCGAAAATTGTATATCGTTAACACTAATTACAAGTAACTAATCTATACATTTAATGCCTTAATTTGGAAAATATTTGTAATATAAGCATGTAATTGTACAAAGAATGGTTAATATAAAAAAATAATTTATATTTTCTAAAATTTTAAGT